>CM035429.1:57260938-57270938 GCA_020310875.1 Ceratopteris richardii
TATCATGTTGAAATGGAGTGAATAAGATAAAGATTAGAAAAATTATATCACAAAGATGATTTATCAGGAGTTCCGACCAGCACATGGATATCCTCTTGTCAGTTTAGACTGGATTCTGCACACCGCATGTGAAGTTATGTCCCATCGATGATCCGAGGCTCATGATGCTTTCAGAGCAGGCTTACCAAAGCATGTATAGTTAGATGCTGAGGAATGGGATATGATTCGCGACGAGCAGCAATAGAATCCTGACCGATATTGCGAGCAATAAGATGCCACAACCACATGTTTAGATACGATTGGACCGTCACATGTAGGCAATGGCAGATATGACACGATGCATCACGACTTTGTAAGTACCATTTGGTTTATTGAATTTTTTTGTGTTAAGCTTGTCATGTATGTTCCTTTAATGTTTTGTATATTTGTTGCAGGAGGTGGCAATGGATTGTCCTCAAACACGAACGGAGGAGTCTTATGGATATCCTCATGGATTGAGTGCACTATTGGAGGACTTGGAGGGATGTGGTGTGGTCGTTTCATGGGAGTGTTTGTGATGAGGTGATGAATTTATAAACTTGGTTTTTACTTGTTTATAAATCCCATGTGAATTTCTCATTTCATGAATGTTCTTTGTTGCAAGACTCTTGATATGGATATTTCGATCATTTTGTGCATGTGTATGACAGTGGTGTGCCACAATTTTGTATTTGGCTCGTATATGGTAGTGGTGCACTAAAATTTTATATTTGATTCTTATATGGCAATGCTTTGTCACATTTTGTATTTCCCTCATATATGATAGTGGTTTGCCATATTCTTATACATGCTTCATTTATGAAATGTATAACTTTTTTTGTACATCGTTCATGGTTCATGGTTCATTCTGATTATCTCTTTTGTGTCTGATAGTATTTTGTTTTATGAAATCATATTTCGGTTGCCATTAGATTACACATCACATGTACTCAATTTTCTTTTGGCAAAGTATATTATCTTTTGCTAGAAACAATTATGGTAATGTTGCTGTAACAAAAGACAACACACTCTGCCCAAATTTTTTTTTTGCAAATATGATCATCGGTATAAGCGACGGTACTCCCAGCAGTGCTACCGGTATAAGCGACGGTACACCCAGTGGGTGTCGATATGCATGATGGTACACCTAGCGGGCATCGATATAGGCGCCAGTATGCCACCGATATGAGCATTGGAAATACCAACGCTTATACTGACACTTATACCGACGCTCATATCGATGCTTATACTGATGTCTATACCAGTGCTTTAATACCGACGTGTATACCGAAAGTTACACCGACATCGGGGTAAAAATGCACCCATCCAATTTCCTCGATAAAAGCCTCGGTATGTGGCCGATATGTTGTAGTGTTTCAAGAAATATTTGGCATTGGTTGAGAACCAAACAAGAAGAAGCTTGAAGAAGCTTAGGTATGATGGAGGTGGTGAGTATTTCTCACATGAATTTGACTCTTTCTTACATGACAGAGGCATAAAAAGAGAAGTTACAACAAGGTACACTCTTGAACAAAATGGAGTAGCAAAGAGAAGGAATAGACTAATAGTAGAGGCTGTGAGATCAATGTTGAATGAAAATAAACTTCAAATAACTTATTGGTAGAGGGTGTTTCCATAGCCACATACTTAATTAATAGGCTTCCATCCAAGTCCTTGGATGGAATGACACCTTATGAGGCATGGAATGGTAGGAGAACTTTCCTAGACCATTGTAAAATCTTTGGGTGCATTGCTTATGCACATATACCCTTGCAAATTAGAGGAAAGCTTGATCCAAAAGCTGAAAAGTATATATTCATTGGCTATGACCAAAATCAGGTTATAGGTTGTACAATCCCACTAACAAAGGATTTACAGTTAGTAGAGATGTGGTGTTTGATGAAAATAACTCCTGGTTTGAAGATGATTGCACGAAAATAAAGCTACCTTATGACTTGAAAAGTCACTTTCCAACTTTGACTCAAGAAGAGCCACAAATATAAAAAAATGTCAACTCAAAAGATGAAGAACAGATTGACTACAAAGCTTGGAAGTCCAAGGGCAAGACCAAATTCAAACAATTGGAAGACATTCCAGAGTCATCCAATCAAGCACTTAGATCTCAAAGGGAGAGTAAGAAACCTATAAGGTATGGCTATGACACATCACTAGTTACCAAGCATTCTATATACATGACTAAAGATTCTATGTCAGTGGATCCTTCTTCATTTGAAGAAGTCAATCAGAAGGAATAATGGAGAGAAGCTATGCACGAAGAAATTGAAGCACTTCATGAAAACACAACTTGGGATTTGGTCCCCAAGAAACCAAGCATGAAGGTAATAGGGTCGAGGTGGATTTACAAAGTAAAGAGAAATTCAGATGGTTCAATAAAGAGGTATAAAACAAGGCTAGTAGCATAGGGGTTTGCTCAAACCCATGGAGCTCAATCACAAACTTAGTTCTCATGAAGGAGAACTACTTGAAGACATTCAAATAGGTTATCAAAGGCTTATTGGGAGTCTTAATTATGCAACTCTAACAAGAGTGGACATATGCTATGGACTAAGCACACTAAGTCAATTTATGCATACACCAAGAAAACCTCATATGGAAGATGCCAAGAGGATCTTAAAATATCTAAAGGGTACCATAAATGAAGGGCTATTTTATCCATTCACATATGATTTGGAAATCAAGCTATATTTTGATGTAGATTGGGCTGGTTCAAAGGATGATAGGAGGACCACTTCTGACTACTTATCTTTTGTAGGCTCAAAGCTAATTTCATGCTCATCAAAGAAAAAAATAATTGTGGCATTGTCATCAATGAAAGCAGAATATAGAGGCTTAGCAAATGCAACACAAGAGGTTATGTGGCTTAAGCTACTTTATACAGATTTGGGATTATATTCTTATACTCCAATGAAAGCACATTGAAGTGCACTATCACTATGTGAGAGAGAAGCTACTTAGCAAAGGACATCCAGTAGTCCTATGTTTCAACAAATTTACAATGTGCAAATATGCTAACAAAATCTTTGGATGGAACTAAGATGAGTAGGTTCAAGATGATGATTAGATTACAGGAGATCAAGGAGAAATGAAGATCAAGCATGTTAGGCTTGAGGGGGAGCTGTTGGTGTAAATGCGTCCAAGCCTATATACTTGGAGAATTAGCATTTATTTCATATAGCTATCGAAAGTCATATATGACTATCCCCTTGTAAAAATGAAATTTACTTTTATCCTTGTAAAAGTGCATTTTGTTAATGCACTACTCTCATGTGGAGTTAGGAGGAATCAAATCTCAAACTACTTAGAAGCTGATTGATGAGAAAATAAGTCCTAAAGTTTAGGAATCATATTATGGTGAGAGCTTGAATTTGAATTAAACAATTGACTCCAACTCCCAACTATAAAAATGGATCAAAATATCGCATGAGTGAGCCGGTTTTGGAGATCATTTGAGAGGGATCTATGGTGCTTAAAGAGCTCATTCTATAGTTCAATCACTACCCTCACATTGTGAAATTATACATTGCCAATGTCTTGTAATTTTATGTGATTTAATACATATACATTGATCATATCTCTACTTCACTTTGTTGTCAAGTTCATCTCAGAACAGTGATCTTCTCAAACTTGGTTCTCAATGCATACTTGATCATTTGATGTGATTTAAAGTGTTATAGATTTAGCATACTTTCTATTTTATTCTTACAAAGTTTCTATGTCATTGCTTTTCTCAATCTTGAGATATCTTCACAACTCTACTCAGTGGTCTCCATATTGTAGTAGCTTGAAAGTGTCGGGATGATCACTCAACTTTCTAAGCATTCTCAGAGTACACTTGAGCATTTCAAGTGAAATAACTTGTGGTTGGTAGCTATCTAAGTTAGTCAGATATTACCAAAAGGAATTTGATCAATCGCTAGCAGATTGAGAACATTGTTCATTTTATTGAACATGTGTGGAGACCAAAATAGCAAGTCTTAGCTCATGGTTGAATTTTCTACTCATCTATTTTGATCAATTGATTAGAAGATCATACTTCAAAGCACTTAGTGTTGGTGCAAATACCAAGCCTACACACTTGGCTAGATATAAAGATTTTATGTCTAAATGTTTGAAGATCCATGAGAACCATTGCTATGGATTCTTTACCTTTTACCACTTGTAAAAGTCTATTTGACTTAGAGGAATATTTGTAGCTACCACTAAACTCGTGGAGGTTGTTATATCGAAAGGCTACGGATTTATTTGGAGAGAATATCTTCTAGATTAGACGATCACTTTTCTAGAGAAAGCCAATGAAGAATTCAAATTCAAAATTCAAATAAATCATCTATAGAAGATGAATGTAAAACTTGTGGTACAGATCAGTCCATATCCGAGTCCTTGTTGATATCATTGAAGGAGAGTGTGGCTTACTTCATATCCTACATCTCTTAGTATCATTGAGCATTGTTTATCATGCCAATGATCATGTACAATATTGTTTCATAATACAATAAATCATTCATTATATCTACTGGTCTCTTTGTCATTGTCATTTATAACAGTCACTTTCTATTGCTCATATCTCAGTTAATACTCCATCATTTTCAATGTTCTATAGCTTGTTAGTATCAGCTCTAAGTCATCTAGATGCTACCAAATTTTGAAGACTTTCTATTTAGTGGATTCAGATAAAAGTGTGTCGAGGTGATCACTGGTCAAACTCTACAGAGGTCCTTATAAAAAATCGAGGGTAATGATTTGATTGCTAAATTGATTGCTCTGTGTATAGTGCATCATTTCAAGTGATTTCACTTGGAATCATTAGCTCATTAAGCTAATTTAATATCTCCAAAGAAAGTTTTCTAATTCCTATTTTACTAGAAGCACTGAGCTTAATAAGCAACAGGTGTATGAACAAAAATAGAAGGGTCTCATTGATTCTTGAAGTTGGAAGTAGTCTGTTTTGTATCAATCATTTCTCACATCATTTCCAAAGTACATAGGCACTTATTTAGTATCATTGGAAAGCTAAGCGGGCCTACAACACAACTTTGAAGCAAAAGAGGGCTGGTACAAAGCAGGGATTAGCAGTACCTACTCATTTCTTGGAGTGCCCATCCATCTTTCCCAACAGTGGTATCAGAGCAAAGCTAAGGTAAAATGGGAGATGGTTTTCCTTTTTTCATTGATAAATTGGACAGGAACAACTATCAAGCATGTTCCTTGAGGATGAATACATACTTGCAAGGAAGGAGTCTATGGATACATCTGAGGACATGAGGAGATGCCCATTTTTAGAAGCAAAGGACAAACTACAAGAGAGGAGCATGAAAGACTCAACTCATGGTGTGCCACGGATGCATTAGCAAGGTCATACTTACTTAACTCAATCTATGATTTTCTTCTTCCGCACATTAGGAACTGCAAGACATCCCAAGAGCCATGGGAAACATTGTCTTCCTATTTCTCTTCCAACACAAGGGCTAGGAAGAACCAATTGTGGATTGAGTTTACCACTCAAAGAAAGCAACCCAAGCAAGGCATCTCAGAGTATGTGACCAAAGTCAAAGATGTAGCTGATCAATTGGCAAGCATAGGAGAAGAGATTGAAGGGGAGCAGATTGTAAGACAAGTAATCAATGGTATTAAGGCAGATGACAAATGGGAGAGCTTCATAACTACAATGGACTTGTACATGGACATGCATATTCTAGATCTTACCACACTCATGGGGCAACTCTTCACCCATGAAGCCAAGCTCAACAACAATGGAGATTCATCAAGAGGTAATAGCTCTTTTTCCCTATACACATATAAAAGTAAGTCTAAAGAGAAAGGCAAAAGCAAGAAGATTGAGGATGAAGGGGCTACCTCCCAAGCCAACTATGCACGGAGAGGTAGAAACTCAACAAGAAGGGGTAGAGGAGGTAAGCAAGGTAGGGGGAGACCTCATAACTCCTCACCATGTAATATTTGTGGATTGTCAAATCATACTACAGATGAGTGTTATAGGAACTTCAAGAATCAGAGAGGTAGAGGATTTGAAAGAGGTGGATATACACAATCAAGAGGAAGATTCAACCATCATCAAGGTTACAATAACAACTACAACAATAAATACAATAACAACTACCAAGGAGGTTACAAAACAAGGAAAGACTACAACAACTATATAGAGGAGCAAGAGGATTCTCTTCTAATTATGAATATGACTTCAAGACCAGGTATAAATGATGACCATCTCTTCTACATTGACGCAGGATGCTCAAACCATGTGGCATGCAATGTAGATCTTCTCTCTATCTATCTATCTATCTATCTATCTATCTATCTATCTATCTATCTATCTATCTATCTATCTATCTATCTATCTATCTATCTATCTACCTACCTACCTACCTACCTACCTACCTACCTACCTATCTATCTATCTATCTATCTACCTACCTACCTACCTACCTACCTACCTACCTACCTACCTACCTACCTACCTACCTACCTACCTACCTACCTGTTGGTGCATTTTGCCCAAGCCTACATGCTTGATATGCTTGATATTATCCTCATTTGTAAGTCACATGAGTAGTCATGTGAACACCTCTTGTAAAAGAGTACATTTTATCTCTTGTAAATGGAAAAAGAAAAAAGTAAAAGGATGGCTTACCTCATCCATGATGTAAAAGCAAATTCGTGGCTCCAACTACCAAAATCACGAATTTTTGAGCTGAGGGAATCTCTCCTAACTTTGGGGATCACTTTTAGGTGGAGCCATTCGAATTCGAATTCAAAACTCCCTCCAAGAATTGCTATAAAAGGAGCAAGAAGGAAGAGGCGATTAGCAAGCCTTGTACGTGACCACTTCATGTCATTTTGTAGAGATTGAAGAGCTTAATCCATAGCTCTATCATTCTACTCCCATTGTGCAAAGATTCATTGCCAATGTGGTTGTAATCATATGTGAATCTATACATTTATTATCATCTACCTCTCTGTTTTGTTCTCTGCTATACTCACTCAGAGCAGTAACTTCAGAAGGTCATATCTCGAGTTTTACTAAACCTTTTTCAGTGTTTTAAAGTGCGTTGGATATCTCTCACTGTCTAGTTTCTACCTATAAATTTTCAAGGTCATTGGATTTATACTTTTGGAGATATCTGCATTTTACTGCTTACTGGTCTATCTCTGCAGAGCCCCGAGAATTGTGGGAATGTTCCAGAACTTGATGAAACTTGTTCTCAGTGCTCAGTCCATCATTTGAAGTGTTTTAACTTGGAATAGGAAGCTTGCTAAGTCTATTTGCTATGCCCAAAAGGAATTTTTCTAATTCCTTCCAGGTTGAGAGCACTGTTCATTTTTTCCAGCAAGTGTATGTCCAAAAATAGCAAGTTTTGGGAGCTAGTCATTTCGCAACTAGCCTGTCTTGACTTAAACTTTTGGGATACATGTTCCAAAGTACTTGGCTGATATTTTGGTGGATTTAGGAAGCTCAAAGGGTCTACTAATCAACTCTGAAGTCTCAGTTGGCTGGTGTGAAGCTGGTTGTAGCGGCACCTACTCATCTTTGGATTGCATCCACCATCTCTCTTCAAAGTGGTATCAGAGCATAGTCAAGCAACATGGGAGATGGATTTCCATCAACAATTGACAAATTGGATCGAAACGACTATCCGGCATGGTCTCTAAGGATGGAGGCTTACCTTCAAGGGAGGAATCTATATGGATTCATATCCGGAGATGAAGCAATGCCAACCATGAGGAACAAAGGGCAACCATCACATGAAGAAGTGGAAGGACTTTCGAATTGGTGTTCGAAGGATGCACTTGCAAGGTCCTATATTCTAAACTCAATCTCTGATTTTCTTTTACCTCATGTCAAGGGATGCAAGACATCAAGAGAAACCTGGAATGCACTTGCTTCTTTCTTCTCTTCCAACACTCGAGCAAGGAAGAACCAATTGTGGATGGAGTTCACAACAATGAAGAAAAGCCCGAAGGAAAATGTGACTGATTATGTCACAAAGATGAAGGAGATTTCCGACCAACTTGGAAGCATTGGAGAGGTAATTGAAGAGGAGCAAATCATAAGACAAATCATGAATGGAATCAAAGCAGACGACAAGTGGGAGTCATTCACAACAGCCATGGATTTATACATGGATATGCATGTACCCGACCTCAACACACTCATGGGCCAACTCTTCACTCATGAAGCAAAGATTAGCAAAGGTGGTGAGTCCTCAAGAGGTAATCAAACTTCTGCCTTATATTCTGATAAAGCTAAGGTCAAGGACAAGTCAAAGAATAGAAAGAATGAAGATGAAGGAAGCTCTTTCCAAGCAAACTTTGCAGGTAGAGGACGAGCTAGAGGAAGAGGCAGAAGTGGAAAGCAAGGCAGGGGGAGATTCCAATCATCTCAACCTTGCAACATATGTGGCTTATCTAACCATACTACTGAAGAATGTTTCAGGAACCCGAGGAACTCAAGAGGAAGAGGATTCAATAGAGGTGTCTATGGATCAAATAGAGGCAGGTACAATGGAGGCTACAACAACAACTACTACAACAACAATTACAACAACAACAACAACTATCAAAGTGGCCATAGAGGAAGAAGAGATTACAATAACTATGCAGAGGACCAAAGTCAAGAAGATTCATTATTGATTATGAATCTATCAACGAAGAAGGGTAAGGATGATGATCACATATTTTACATTGATTCGGGATGCTCGAACCATGTAGCAGGAAATGTGGCTTTACTTTCTGATTTGGAAGATCCTCATAACAAGCATGAAGTGCAGACAGGAGATGACACAAAGCACTCAGTGGAGAAGATAGGTAATGTGAAGACATCAGATGGGAATATGAACCTCTTAAGCAAAGTCTTGTATGTCCCTACAATTACCAAAAATTTAATAAGTGTTGGACAGATTGTTGAAAAAGGATTGCAGGTTAGATTCAATCGATTTGGAGCATATGTTGAAGACCCAAGGCAAGGCTTTCGAAGGATTGCCAAAGGAGAAAAGACAGGAAGGCTTTTCACTTTTGAAGTGGAAGATACAAAGAACATAGCTTTGTTTAGCTATGGATCTCAAACTCTAACAGAGTTGGAGATATGGCACAAAAGGCTTGCTCACATTGGTGAGAGGACACTCAAACAGATTTGCAGGGACCAAAGTGTACTTGGTTTGCCTAATATCACAAGGCAACACATGATTTATAAGTGTGAAGCTTGTCAACTCGGCAAGGCTCATAGACAACCTTTCAATAAGAAAGGATATATGTATCAAAATCCTTTGGATCTAGTGCACACGGATGTGTGGGGTCCAAGTAAGGAGCCATCTATATCAGGCTCAAGATATTATGTGTCTTTCATAGATGATTGTAGCAGGTGGACCATTCTGTTTTTCATGAAGCACAAGGATGAAGTGTTTAATTGCTTTAAGAAGTATATTGCTCTTGTTGAAAATCAAACAGGTAGGACTTTGAAAAGACTCAGATCAGATGGTGGAGGAGAATACTTCTCTTCTGAATTTGATGCCTTCTTGCATGAAAGAGGCATTAAAAGGGAAGTCACTACAAGGTATACACCTGAACTCAATGGTGTAGCAGAGAGGAGGAATAGAGCTATCGTCGAAGCTGCAAGGTCCATGCTGAACGAAAAGGGATTGCCGAACTACCTATGGGCAGAGGCTGTGTCGACAGCCACATATCTCATAAATAGACTTCCATCTAAGTCACTAGATGGAACCACTCCATATGAAGTGTGGAATGGAAGAAGACCTAGTCTAGAGCATTGTAAAATCTTTGGATGCTTAGCCTATGCTCACATTCCTTCTCAAGTAAGAGGGAAATTGGATCCCAAGGCAGAGAAGTGTGTATTCATTGGTTATGATCAAAACCAAAAAGGATATAGATTGTACAATCCAACCAATAAAGGATTTTCTGTGAGTAGAGATGTAATTTTTGATGAAAACAA
>CM035429.1:57293438-57298438 GCA_020310875.1 Ceratopteris richardii
AATGTGATCTTCTTCCATACTTTAGGAATTGATTCTTCCTTCATCATTTGATCTTCCAAGCCTTCAATTGGTGATTGGTCTGCACCAACAGCTCCCCCTCAATCATCAATTGAGGTTTTCTCTGTCTTCTTTATACTTGCCATATCTTTGAATCTTTGTAACTTAGGTCCATCCAGACTCTTTGTCATCATATCTGCCACTTGTTCTTTTGTTGGAGTGTACATCACTTCAATCTCTTTATCTAGTACCTTTTCCCTCAAGAAATGATACTGAATCTCTATATGCTTAGTCCTGGCATGAAAAACAGGGTTAGCTGCCAAATACAAAGAACTCATATTGTCTCCAAAAATTATTGGAGTACTATGATCAGTCTCAAAACTTTTCATCAAGGTCTTCAACCATATCACTTCCTTTGCAGCTTCTACCATTCCCTTATACTCAGCTTCTGTGGATGATAAAGCAACTGTATGTTGCTTCTTTGAACACCAAGAAACTAACTTATCTCCAACATAACATAGATATCCATGAGTAGACCTTCTATCATCTGAGTCACCTGCCCAATCTGCATCACTAAACACTTTAATTCTTGTGTCAGAAGTGAAACCATAGTACAAACCTTCACTTAGGGTTCCCTTGATATATCTGAGTACCCTTTGGGCTGCAATCCAATGAGTCTTCTTTGGACAATGCATGAATTGTGACAACACACCTACTGCATATGATAGATCTGGCCTTGTCAAGGTAGCATAGATTAAACTACCTACCAAACTCTGATATTTCTTCATGTCATTGAATTCTTCACCTCCATACCTGCTTAATTTATGATTTACCTCCAATGGTGTAGTTGAGATCCTGCAATCTTCCATGTTAAACTTGACTAGAAGATTCTTCAAGTATCTCTCTTGTGAAACATATACTCCATGTTGAGTATACACAATCTGCATTCCTAGAAAATAAGATAAGTTTCCCAAATCACTTATCTTAAACTCCTTATCTATTTGTCTTTTGAGTTCATTGATTCCTTGAGCATCTGTTCCTGTAACAATAATATCATCAACATAAATGCACATGTAAATGTATCCATTTTCACTTGCCTTCACTAGCAAGCTACTATCTGCCTTTGATGCTTGAAATCCACATTCATTCAAGAACTTGACCAATCTGTAATTCCAAGCTCTTGGGGCTTGCTTCAACCCATATAAAGCTCTCTTGAGCTTACACACATAATCTGATCCAATTGATTCCATAAAACCTTCTGGTTGCTCCATATATACTTCATCTGCAATGTATCCATTTAGAAATGCATTTTTCACATCCAATTGTGATAATTTCCATCCCTTGCAAGTAGCAATAGCAATCAATGTCCTAATTGTAGACATCTTAGCAACAGGACTAAAGGTTTCATCATAATCTACCCCATAAGTTTGGGCATATCCTTTGACCACAAGTCTAGCCTTATATCTAGACACCTTACCATCTGCAAACCTCTTTGTTTTATATACCCACTTGCATCCAATGACCTTCTGATTCTTTGGTCTTGGTACTAGTTCCCAAGTTTCATTTTCAAGTAGAGCATCATACTCTTCTTGCATTGCCTTCTCCCAATTCTGTTTACCTTTGGCTTCTTCATAAGTGGTTGGATCTTCTTCTGTTTTCACAATGTATGCATAATCTTTTGTTGTTAGGAAAGATGTATCATAACTATACCTTATAGGTTCTTTCCTTTCTCTTGTAGATCTTCTGATTTCTGCACTTCTTGAAGTTTCAGCCTCATTTGATTCTGGATCAAATCTTGGCCCTTCTTCTACATGATCCTGCACTCTACATCTAGAGTCAACTTCATCAACAATTTCTTCACATACTTTTACCTTTGCCTTTCCTTTCCTTTGAATTTCTTCAACACCTGTATACTCATTTGGTGATCCTGTATACCACATATTTTGCTCATCAAATGTCACATCTTTAGTAACAAGAAATTGCTTTGTGGATGGACTCCACAACCTGTAACCCATCTGTCTATCATCATATCCAATAAACACATACTTCTCTGCTTTTGGTTCTAGCTTATGTCTTAATTGTGAAGGAACATAAGCATATGCAATACATCCAAATACTTTACAATGATCAAGACTAGGCTTCTTACCCCACCATGCTTCATAAGGGGTTCCTCCATCCAAAGCTTTGCAAGGCAACCTATTCACAAGATATGTTGCAGTGTTAATAGCTTCTGCCCATAAGTAATTTGGACAATTCTTTTCCTTCATCATGGCTCTTGCAAACTCTACAAGAGTCCTATTCCTCCTTTCTGCTACTCCATTCTGTTGAGGGGAGTACCTGCAAGTTACTTCTCTTTTGATACCTGCATTCCACAAATAATCATCAAACTCTTTAGAGAAATACTCTCCCCCTCCATCTGATCTTAGTCTCTTTAGCTTTTGTCCTGTGATCCTTTCTGCATAAGCATGAAAGTGTTTGAATGTCTTGAAGACTTCTGATTTGTCCTTGATTACATACAAAGTAATCCACCTGGTTGCATCATCAACAAACAACACATAATATCTGGATCCATTTATGCTATAGTCCCTTGAGGGTCCCCATACATCTGTATGAACCAATTCAAGCATATTTGAATACTTGCACCCTGATTTGTTATAAGAACTCTTATGTGCTTTACCTAATTGACAAGCTTCACACTTGTACACCATATGTTGCCCTTCAATATTTGGCAATCCAAGCACCACCTGATTCTTTGACATCTCCTTTATAGCTCTCTCATTGAAATGACCTAGCCTTTTATGCCATAGGTCTAATTCAGATACCTTTTGACCTCCATAGGTAAATAATGCATGTCCCACATTACCTTGGACTTTGAGAGTGAACAATCTTCCTTCCTTTTTACCTGCAATTATGTTTCTATATCCCTGATTTGGATCTTGTACATAAACACCATCATTTGTGAATCTTACCTCATATCCTTTCTCCACAATTTGCCCTACACTTATCAGATTTTTAGGAATAGTAGGAACATAAAGTACATTGCTCAGAAGTGTACTTCCACTCTTTGTCTTCACTGATCCAATGCTCTCCACTTTATGTTTGGTATTATCACCTGTTTGAACTGTATGTCCATTCACCCTTCCTTCCATATCAGTCATCAAGGATAGATTCCCACTCAGATGGTTACTACACCCTGAGTCAATATAAAACACTCTTTGATCTTCTCCCATTGATTCATGAGTTGCATTCAAGATAAGAGTCATGTCATCCTTCTGATCTGATGCATAATTGTAATAATTATTGTTGTAGGACTGAGATTGGAAGTTTCTTCCACCTCCTCTACCATATGATGTCCTACCTCCTCTTCCTCTGAAATAGCCTCTTTGGTTTCTGCCTCCTCTACCTCTTTGACTATAATTCTGATTATTGCTTCCACAATTTTGATTGTTATACCAACAATCATTTGCCAAATGATTTGTTCTGCCACAAATCCAACAAGCTTTAGCATTATCTTTGTTCTTACCTCCTCTTCCTTTACCTCTGAAATTTGTCTTCCCTTTTGTGAAGTTAGCTTGATTTGAATTCCCTTCATCATCATTTGATTGCTTTCCCTTGCCATTCTTTTTCTTGTCTTTGGAGTACATAGCTTGACTTGTACTTCTATCATTGTCTCCTTTAAGATCCTGCTCAAAGGTTAGCATGTGTCCTAGCAATTGATTAAGATCAGGAGTAAAGTGATCAAGTGACAATTCTATGGACAATATAAAAGGCTTCCACTTCTCATCACCTCTTAGACCTGTAAGTATTTGTCTTACCAACTTTTCCTCTTCAATATCTTCATCCACTGCTCCCAAGCTATCTGCAATATCTTTCATCCTTGCCACATAATCTGAAATTGATTGTGAGCTCTTCTTCTTGAAGGTTGTGAACTCAGCCCATAATGAGGACTTCCTTGACTTAGTTGTATTTTGGAAATGCTCTTCCCAGGCATTCCAAACATCTGTAGCACTTTCCAAACCTCTGATGTGAGGTAAAAGGTAATCATTTACAGCCATGTAGATGATACTCCTTGCTTGAGCATCCTTTCTCATCCAAGTCTTCAACATTGCAAGCTCTTCCCTAGTAGGAATACTTGGATCTGCAAACTCAGGTTTTTCTTCATCTCCTGTAATAAATGATATAAGATCTTTGCTCATGAGGTGTGCTTCCATCCTCATGGACCATGCTGGATAGTTCTCCCTATCTAGCTTATCAATCTGCAAGCTTTCTCCCATCTTGTGTCCACCTGTGTATTGAAATCTTCAAGCTTTACAAACAATGTATGTACCTTTACTTCGAATTGGACTCCTTTTGCCTTTCTTGATGTCAAATAGTCTTCTCCTCAAGCTTTGACTCCAAGCTTTCACTTCTTAGTCCTTCAAGTGTTGAATTTCTTGAATCTGCAGCAGTCGGGATCCTCCTTTCTTCAAATTGATGTCTCCTGCTCTGATACCACTGATGGAGAATGTTAATCTCCAAAAGAAAAACTTACTCTTGTGATTAGAGCACCTCTATACCAAGAGTAAGTCAAACACTCCACTAATTTAGAGGATCAATTGCTAATTATCAGAAGATTAACAAATCTGTGAAGAAGATGAAACACAGAAAAGTGTGCTGCACTATTTCTCCACATTGACCTATCAAATGTGTAAAGTTTTTTATGAAACTTTGTACGAAGTATCTCCTAGAGATTGCGCATCTACTCCAAGTTGAATCTCTTCAAAAAATTAAGTATAACTTGAGAAATCAACTTCTCAAGTTACCTATGTCAAAAACTGTCATCCAGACCAGTCGACTTTACACCTGTAACTTTTAAGACTTAGTTCTCCTTGAATAGAACCCGTTTTACAAAATGCTTCTAGACATGAGTAGCTTATCTTCCAACTTAAAGATTAAGCCCTCACTCATGCAAAACTTTAAACTGTGCTAGGAGAAATGATCAAAACATTAACTTCGAAATATGC
>CM035429.1:57300938-57323438 GCA_020310875.1 Ceratopteris richardii
TATCTATCTATCTATCTATCTATCTATCTATCTATCTATCTATCTATCTATCTATCTATCTATCTATCTATCTATCTATCTATCTATCTATCTATCTATCTATATGTCTATCTATCTATCTATCTATCTATCTATCTATCTATCTATCTATCTATCTATCTATCTATCTATCTATCTATCTATCTATCTATCTATCTATCTATCTATCTATCTATCTATCTATCTATCTATCTATCTATATATATATATATATATATATATATATATATATATATATATATATATATATATATATATATATATATATATATATATATATATATATATATATATATATATATATATATCTATCTATCTATCCATCTATTTATAAGTCTCATACACTCTACTATGCAAAATCTAAAGGAGGCTTGATTCACAAGAGATAATAGAAAGAAATAAAAGAAAACACACTTCGAAGAGTGGTCCTTGCATTGAACATGCAAGGGTCCAAACAAGTGTGCCAAATGATTGCCACATGCTATTTGAGGGCTACTTTAGGGACATTCTCACCTTGGAGAAGCAGACTCTATAACACTTTTTTTGCTTTAAGAAGCAACTATGATAAAATAAAGATATGGGATGTACACATGCAACTAAAATTTTAAAAAGTATTAGCCTTTTTTAAGAGTTTAGAATAGTCAGCAGAAGGAAAAGAGAAGCCACTTTACATAGTAGAGTAACCCATATACAAATACAAGGAGTCTCAACTAGTAAATCTGACAAAAAAACATTTACAATAAACAATAAAGTGTAAAATGATACTAATCTGGAGTGAATAGTTTTGGATAGACTTGTGCAAATAGAATTAGTAAATACATAAATGTATATGGAAAGGAGACCAAGAAAAGGCCAAATTTATAAGGAATCTTAAATAAACAAGTTGGCAAAAAGGGATCGGGTTACTAACATAGATGTTAGGAGTCTAGTTGGATAGTTCATTCATGTACTAGACTAGCCTATGGTAGAGGGTGAATCTACCCACTAACATAGGCGTTCATATTGAAAATTCTTTTGCTAGCCGATCTGCTACAAAAACAACTCCTAATTTTCTTTACAAACCCTCCATATTTTTGAAAAAAAAAAAATCATAAAGCTGGCTATTATATTGGTGATAGCACATGTCAGATCCATTGGACAATTAGGGAGAATACATGGCATCCATGAATTCTTAAATGGATATTTCTAGCATGCATCACATTCACATTCATAAGAACGGAATGATCTAGAATTGAGGCATTTTATTATAGACACCTCAAGAGTTTGCATGCTAATTTGAAGAAAAGAAGACTCATGGAAAAACATTAAAAAAATATGTAAACAAAGGAAAAGAAAACAATTATTCATAACGCTCAGGATGTATGAACCATGTTAAATGAATTAAACAAATGTCAGACACATAATCTTCAATTATGGAATGTACTATACCAAAAGATAGCTGAGGTTTGGATGTCAAAGGCTATGTAACAAAATTTACATAAATCTTCATTTTCAAGTTCTTCACATCTCTCAAGATGGTCTTCCTATTGCCAAGGGTCACTATGGAACAAGCCCAATTCATTCCTCCAAGCCACCATATGGGATTATAGGTTATTACCATAAACAACATTTCCCTTTAAATTCAACATGCCTACAATCAACCATATATTCTACAAATAGAAACATGGTAGTGCATAAAAACAAATTATCACTTTATTAGGTGAACAACATTCAATATTCATCTCCTCAATGAACATCAAGGCAATCAATTGCTCAAAGTGAGGATGAGTATCTCTTATATACATAGATGTTGTAAATCCTTCCACTTTCCATCATCCCTAAGCCCATTCAAGGTGTATGCTGTAGCATTTCCTCAATCACAATCTATCCTCAACCACAAGCTTCTGCCCACAATTCTGTATACTATACATATGTCAACTTTCTTCTGTTGCATCATGCAAAAGTCTATTGTCATCTAGTTTCCATCTTATGAGTAGGATCTTATCCATGTTCATAAGCAAATGTACATTAAGCTTTTGTAGGGTTATGAATTTATGCAACTTCACATTCATGTTCTCAGCTTTGTCGGTACATCTCAGCAGCAAGATCAATATCATGCCTCAGGTACAATAGAAAAACAACTCTTTCCCTATCATCTCGTCATTTTCCTAAAACATCCAAGTTATACAACTTTTACACATGGATGATAAATCAAGAAACCCTCAATTCTCTAGAAATCGAATTCCACTGGTTTTCCTTTGTCTACCCAAAGTTCTTTCTTCTTTGCAATTGGCTTGCTCTATCAAACTCCCATGAAGGAAATGGACATTAATTGTGCGTAAATTTTCCATACCAATTGTCTTTCATCTCGTATGCATCTTTCTCTTGCAATTGCTTCTAGTACTCTTAGTTCACACTTCTACAAAAAGTTGTTCACTCTAAAACCTTGATCATGGTGTGCATCATGTTCTATAAAAAATTGGAAAATTTCTCAATTTCTGCATGTCATCCTTGCACATTTGGACAAAATGTATAAAGTTCTTCTAAGTGTGCATAACTGCTGCCTTCACTGCATGCATATTGTTTCATTTTGTCTTTGAGGGCTTCTTAAAGCGAATAAACATCATTTTTCCATGTTGGATTACTTAAAATGTATGTTCCTAATGTTGATCATGTTTGCAAGACAAATGTAAGTTGAAGGAAGATGCCATTTTTGAGCTTGAACTAGAAGTTATAATGGATAGGAGAATTAGACACCAATAATAGAAAGTTTAGTTAAGTGGTATCAAAGCGAAATCTATCCTTGGGGGCGATGGAAAGTTTTACACCTTTTATAGCAATACGTTTTTACATGCAATTTGTGTCACATGCAATTTGTGTGTTAGATTTGAGCATGAAGATGAAGGAATCTGAAAAAGTGTTGTACGAGAGAAAGATCGAGTACTCTTTGTAGAAAAACTTTACCTGATTGAACTTTTTGTAGTTCCTATGTTTTATTTCTCATTTGGTCCCATGAAGATAGGCTAGTGAAGAGATTTTTCATCTGTTTTCATCTCTCTTTAGAATTTCCAATTTTGCAGGGCCCAAAAGTGATATCTAGAAGCAGATTTGGACCTGAGGCGTCTCTAACACTATTGTACAGATCGAAAGAATTGAATGTTTTTGTGTCTCACGAGCTTAAGTCAATTCCTCACCATTTTTGAGTTACAAGGCTTGGAAACGTGCCATTTTCCAACACTTAAAAAAAAAAAGAGAAGCCTTGATTCATCTTATTCATGTTCACAGATTTAGAAAATGCACATGGGTACATGGGTTATTTTGGGTGATTGATGTGTGTGTGTGAGTGTGTTGCAGGGATCACCTCTATTTTTGTAGGTACAAGTCCTGAGGTGGACATGAAAAGTAGATGCATGGGTGGTCTGGAAGTCTTGCATGAGACATTCTAAAAGATGCTATCTTGGAGCATGCAAATTCTAAAAGTGCATGTCTAGGAAGGTGTGATTGGTCGTGTGCCGGCGAAAGGTGGAGATCCAAAAAAGACGAAGACTAAGAGATAGAAAAGGAGGATGATCGTACATTGATCACGATCATTTTTGGCTTCTGAGATTGCGATTGAGATTGAGATTGGGATTGAGATTGTGATTGTCATTGAGATTGGGATTGAGATCAAGTCGGGTGTGGTCAGGTGGATGAGGCTTCACATTGAAGCTATTTGATAGATTTTGTAATGCAAGTTAGAACTACTTGTAAATCCGCATAGATAATAAAATTCTCTCTCTTCTTATTCTGTGTATACTCTGATTTCCTTCTTTATATCTTGTTGTGCAGAAGTCTATTATTTTGTGTGGGATTGTGATTGAAGATTAGGAGACTTGTTATATATGCAACTAGTCCATCATCATCTAAATAAAAACCTATGGAACCCAATGCATCAATGACCTCTTTAATTTTCAAAAAATAGTCATTTGTATTGCTACTAGGTCAATTCCTCAAGTTCTTGAGTTCATTCTTCAATTGAATTCTCTAGGTTTTGGTTGAATAGAGTAAAGTCTTTCTAAAATTACCCATACCTTCACGTAGGTGTCTAGATCTTGTATAGGCCCTATGATGGCATTGCTAATGTGATGAGATAATGTGAAGATGACTCTCTCATCTCTCTCATTCCACTCTCTGAACTTCCTCAATTTATTAGGAGTTGGATTCGCTCATAATCTAGGTCTAGCATATGTGTCACTAATGAGATCCCATAGTCCTTTCCCCATGAGATAGCTTCGTATTCTAAATCTCCATGGCTGATAATTATTCTTGTCCAACTTCTTGAATTTAGTTCTATACTCTAACATGATACACTCCAATGCACACCTTTAGATCCCTTTGATGCACGATAAGTAAGAAATACCAATAGCTTTTACCTCGATACTTCACAATTATCACACAGATGAGGTTGATGCTCAACTTCTTCACTACTAGACTCCCATTGCTTGGTTGTGTTCTCTTGAACTTGATCCACAAACTCTCCTTCCTTCAAGGTCCTTCAATGGATTCTCATGGTCTTCCTTGAATGTGTTTGGAAGTCGAATCAAACAACGAGGGGCAAAGAATCAACTTTCCTAGGTAGCCTTGAAGCATACATGGCCACAAAGGCACACTCACAAAACCATTGTTGACTCAAATGGATTCTTCTTGAAACTCTTGAGGAATAAACTAGAGAGCCTTTGCATGCATAGACTAAACTTAATGATCTTGCTAATGCAAGTTATCACACTAACAATTCTCACTCCTATTGTGAGAACCAATGCTTCCAAGATAGACAAGTTATTTCCTTCACTAGGAATACACACATAGACCACTACTTACTTCTAGAACTATTTCTCTTCAATATGTAGAGATTGAATATGATCTTTAACACAACTTTAGGATACAAGAATCTCTTTCTAAAAATTTATAGATAAAAAGAAATGAGTAGGATTTTATAAGGGAGCCTTTCTTAACACTCAAAGCTATCTAGCTCATACACACATAAATCCATGAACAAGATATGGCTACTCGAAGTTGAGTGAAATCACTCAAGCAAGCAAGGGGCTTCCTAAGATAAGGATCTACTAGCTTATTCAAACTCTAAGAAAGCTTAGACACATTCGGGAACTAGATGTATTTTGTCTTATCTAAGAAAACCCATCTACTTCCAATTGGGATTGAGGCACAAATATATTTCATAGTTCTTCCAAGCACTCAAAATAGAGGATGCCATGTCAATTCTCTAAATTTGAAAGGAAAGAAGAAGAGCATAATGATGCTATCTTTTTCTAATGGTGAAAACCAAAAAATGATAGGTGTTGGTTATAAATATAAATTAGGTCCAAGGCTCATGGTAGTTTTATGAGGTTTTGATCATCCACTTGACAATAAATCTTGCAGCTATCGAAGTCATCTCATTTAGGATGCCTAAGCCATCCTTATACTTGGGGAGGTAGGAACTACCTCATCTGACCTTGGGATTCCCCTTCTATTGAGATCCCTCATTCACAAGAAATTTCCACGAATCATTTCAAGATTGCAATGTTCCTTATAAGAAGGCCTTAAGCAAGAGAGAAATTAGATGTTGGAGGGGATAGTCTAATAGGAGAAATAATGAGGTGCAATTAAAAGCATTTGTTCAAGCCTAAAGGAGAGTTATATTGAGAATTTTATGCACACAAAGTAATGAGGACTAGAGATTATTTTATGCTTCATTTGAGCTTAAAGGAGAGCTATATTGAAAATTTTATGCACACAAAGTAATAAGGACTAGTGATTATTTTATGCTTCATATAAAATAGTAGAGGTCTTAAATTCACCCTTTGGAGAGGCCATGCTTCCAATGGACATGATGAACAATAAAATATTCGGTGTACTAAGAAAATTGAGAAAAAAAAAGATGATTTCGAGTCCTAAAAAATGACACCTTCCTCAAAGTTTTTTTTTCAATTATAGCAAAACGAGCTAATCTTCTGTGATTTCATTGATGTTATTTCTTTTCTTCCATTCATATTAAGGGTCAATGTTACTCTCATATTGATTATGTATATACATCTAAATTTAGCAATGATAATATTCATATGGAGTGAAGTTTAACCCTGTTCTCAACTTAAATATTCTGAACCTAGTTCTCCTCCATGCACGTATCTTGGATCCTCAATCTAGTGGTTGCATTGGAAAGTTTGTCCCAAGAGCTTTCCAAGGGTACCTTATACTTTCCAAGGATTGGAAAGTTTGTCCCAAGAGCTTTCCAAGGGATTGGGAGATACACACTAATACTTGTTCGGCTAATTTTTGGGAGCATTGCACATGCCTTCCATGTACCTTGCCCAAGTCCACTTCCTATGATCTGATGCTAATTGTGGGAATTGAACTCATGACCTACTAATTAGGAGTATAATGGGCTAACGACTTGGCCCAAAAGCCATGGTTGAGGATTACTTCCTAATTCTTCCTCTTAGGGGGGTGGTTCAATAATCTCTTGCATTTCATCTATTGAGCCTAACAAATTGAGGTAGAAATATGTTTCAAAGCTGTTCGAAGCACTCAAAATAGAGGATACCATGTCAATTCCCTAGAGGGAAACTTTGAAAGGAGAGAAGAAGATCATAATGACCTCGTCTTTTTCTAATGGGGAAAACCAAAAAATGATAGGTGTTGGTTGTTTTCAATGTAAACTAGGTCCAAGGCTCGTGGTGGTTTATGAGGTTTTGATCATCCACTTGACAATAAACCTTGAAGTTGCCAAAGTCATCAAATTCAGGATGCCTAAGCCATCCTTATGCTTGGGGATGTAGGAAATGCCTCATCTGATCTTGGGGATTCCCCTTCTATTGAGATCCCTCATTCACAAGAAATTCCTACGAATCATTTCAAGTTTGCAATGTTCCTTATAAGAAGGCCTCAAAGACGAGAGAAAGAGATGTTAGAGGGGATAGTCTAATAGGAGAAATAACGAGGTGCAGTTAAGAGCATTTATTCAAGCCTAGAGGAGAGTTATATTGAGAATTTTATGCACACAAAGTAATGAGGACTAGAGATTATTTTATTCAAGCCTAAAGGAGAGTTATATTGAAAGTTTAGCAATGATAATAGGTACGGGGTGAAGTCTAGCATCTTGTCTTCGTTTTGTTTTGCAAGAGTAAAGTCTAACAGTAGTCGATTCCATTCGTTAGTGATTGCACTGCATCCCGAAACTGGAATGCATGTTGTATACGAAATGAAAAAAGCGTCTGATCGAAAATTGCACATTATCGTGAAACCTTCTGTTCTTGTGTTCTTTTCCTTGATTTAGCGTTCATGTTCGTCATCGCATCGACAGTTTAATTAGGATTGGACTAACCGATTATGTAGATACTACATGTAGAACACTCAATGGAATGTCAATGACCCAATTTAAAATTGAGAGAACTTTACAGTACCTATAAATCCAATACAAAGTGAAGATAATATATTCGTACAAAGTTGCACCGATTCAAGATATTGAGACCATAAACAGATAGTTTGTTTCTTGGACTGTAGTTTGTTTGGCAAGAGTGAACACCAATTAGTGATGAAAGCTTTAACAGCAGTTGATTCCATATACATTCTGCACTGCATCTAAATGAGGAAACCTCCCGAAATTGGAATGCTTTTAAATCATCAGGCTTGTTGTATATGGAGTGAGATAAGCTTCTGATCCGATCCCCTCCCCTTTAAATTCCTCAAACCTGCACTATCGTATATGGAACAAGACATTGGATGACTGTGACCGAAAAGAATAGCCAACCGTCTATAAAACATACTACTTTGCGTACCTTGTTACCTATGTTAGCCGAAAGCCATTGAAGGCCTTCATATATGCCCTCACCAGTTGTAGCACATGAGCTCTGTATATACCTAAAGATTAAACTCAAAGGAATCATATATTATGTGGCATTAAAGCTGTGTACTTAGACATGGATATTAGCTGCACAAAAGCAAAAAAGATCCAAATCTCTTTCTATAGGAAAGGACTCACCATTTGCGCTTATGTATCGAATTGAGGCCTAGCTGTTGTGACATTTCCGCAACACTCATTGCATTCGGAAAGTCCTGTTTATTGGCCAATACAAGCAGCACCGCATCCCGAAGATCATCCTTGAGTCCACAGAACATGCAAAAACAACAGATACATTATGCAAAAACAACAGATCGGCTACATGTGAGAAATCTGCGTCATATAACAGAACAGTAGCTTGCAGTTTTTTATTCACTCGAGACCTCATCACATGAGGCTGATCTTGTGTGACAAACAGGTTAGGTTATACCTCCAAAAATGTTCCACTAATATTATCAAATAACATTTTCCATCACATATACGTCTCGTAGAAGTGCAAATAGCACAAATAATGCAATACCTCATTCAGCAGCTTCTGCAATTCGTCACGCGCCTCTGGGATGCGATTTCTGTCATTGCTGTCCACCACAAATATAAGACCTTGTGTACCCTGAAAGTAGTACCTCCACAACGACCGGATCTGCGAAAAAGAAGTAACCATTAAATCATCTTCGGATGTTATAGAACATAGCGCTGTTGTTATTAGCTGCGCTTCCAGAACTTCTGCATTGAGGGGATGTTCTCATATCCATGATTTTTTTGGTGAGAAGTAAAAAAGGAACCACACAGCATCTTGCAGACAATAGGATCTCATTTCACCTTGTCTTGGCCTCCAATATCCCATACTGTAAACCTAACGTTTTTGTATTCCACAGTTTCTACGTTGAAGCCTGATACCAACAAAAGAAGATGGAAAGGGTCAATCTCCGGATGATGTTGCTCAAGATGCGGCCATTACATGGCATGAAGATAAATGAGTTTCTCACCGATGGTCGGCACAGTAGCGACCACCTCGTCTAATTTGAGCTTGTATAGGATTGTAGTTTTTCCGGCTGCATCGAGGCCGAGCATCAGGATCCTCAACTCCTTGCTACACCCCAGCCGCTCAAAGAGCCTCGTAAATGCTTGTCCCATTGTAAATGAGAGTGATGACGAACAGCTCTCTCTCTCTCTCTCTCTTTCTGAATGCACGATTCACAGTTTTATACCTGACCTTGACTTCCTTATCACTCCCCCGTTGATTTGCCCCCAAGATTCTGTTGGCAAGGTCGTCGCTAATCTTGCATAACCCTCTTCAGCAAGGCAACCATGTTTCTCTTTGTGCGGGACTTGGAAGTAAAGCACACGCAAAAATATACAAATCAATAAATTCATACATGCACAGCACACACACAAAGACACACACGCACACCTTTAAAATTATGTTAATCCGACACACACGCACATCATAAAAATTATGTAAGTGGACAACTAAATACTTTTTTATTTTCAAGATGTTTGACAATAGCTCAGTCTCTCGAACTTGAATTCATAAAAAGAACAACTCTACAAGTGAACAAGTCTAGCACTCATATGACCTTCGAATCTCACAAATGGGGGATATTTAAAACTTGCCAGAAAACATTACGAAGAAGGTTGATCACCCTTTCATCTCTCTTATGGAGGCCCATTTGCTTATAATCTCGTTGTTCTCGAGGAAAACTATTACATGATGTCTAAAAGGAGGGAGCTTCTTACAATTGGAAATTCTTTTACCTAAAAGGAAAAGAGATTTTTTGATAGACCATTCTTTAGGAGGGCTACCAAAGTTGGCAACATACGACTCTTTACAGATCTTCCAAAGGGTCTCACCTCTGATAGCATTCCACAATGCTAAGGAATAGCTGGATCATTTCACCCAATAATACTTGCTTCCAGTTGATTTGTTCCTACAGCAACATGATTCTCCCAAGGGCACGTCAGACTCACATTGACTTGGGGCATGAAAAGAAGATGTGTCCCTAGTTCTCATTGTCATGAAGCCATCGTTTACATCAGGAAGGAGCTCTACAAAATTTCCTAGCTTTAAGATTGATTCAAAATCCGTGGAGGAGAATTTGCCACATAAGAACTAATTCTTTTACCTCGATGAGGGATGCCAGAGGGCTTGGAACTTAAAATTCCACCTAGTCTTGACCGATTCATACATCATCTCCTATTAAGCATGACATGAAAGTCCACATTCTTCTTGAATCTCAAAAAATTATCAAGGTTATTGTTGTTGTGCCATCTAAGAACCTCAAGGTGATGGGAGTCATACCCAATAAGGATGTGAGTCCTGGAGCACTCCCAAGCATTGAATCCGCTCTACAATAGGCACCAATCTTCATAATCCACTCTCCTAGCCAATTCAATGTTCTCAAATCTAATCCATGGACATGTTTCTTGATTCCAAAGGTGTTCCCACAAATGGAACCCTTTGTTCCAAAGCTTCCTAGCCTTTTGGAGGTTCCAAGATTCAACATCTCTGATTCCCTAGATTGGGAACCATATTGAATCATTTTTTCTAATACCAGTTTCCCATTTCCAATCTTCATTGGACTTCACAAAATGTTTTACCTTTTTCCAACTCTTCCATAGGGAGCAAACTAAGCTTGAACCTGTGGGAGTCATGTGATGTAGGGAGAACAAAAGAGTGAGAAGGTAAAGTCCCTTCCACCTTGGAAGGCCTATAAGCCTAAGAGCACTCTTGTTTCTAAAAATTAGTTTGGTCCAAGAGGCATCCCTATTGCTCCATGCTTTAATTAACCATTTGGCTGCCAGCTTACTGGAAATTCCTTCAATATCTAGAATGCCCAAGCCACCTTGATCTTTTTGGCTTATGCAAGTAGCCCATTAATTTTTGGGGACACCACTTCTATTAGGGTCCATCATTTAGAGAAGGTTTCTACAAATTATTTCTAATTTGGCAATCTCTTGGTCCTTCAATTTCCAACCAAAGAGAAGTAAATAATCAAACAAAGAAGGAACATGTTAACCACCATAGCTCACCCTCCTAGGTTGATCTGCATACCTTTGAGTATACCAACTTATTATCGAGCTTCTAAAGTGCCCAGTTCCATCGTAGATGCATCAAAATGTTGAATCCCATTGTAATACCTAATAGGTGGAAGATTTGATCCATAGGGATCAATTGACAACCATGTTGGAGGAGATGGTGGATAGATTCCAGAGATGAAGTGGTGCTGCAAATACCTGCTTCACACTAGCCAAGAACAAGTTGAGGAATGTAATGTAGTTCCCTTGAGATTCCCAAGGATCACATATAGTCACCTAAGTGTTGGGAAAAATGGATGGACACTCCAAGAAATGAGTAGGTACTGCTAACCCCTGCTATGTACCAGCCCTCTTTTGCTTCAGAGTTGTGTTGTAGGCCCTCTTATCTTTCGAATGACACTAAATAAGTGCCTATGTACTTTGGAAATGATATGAGAAATGATTGATACAAAACAGACTACTTCCAACTTCAAGAATCAATAAAAACTGTCTATTTTTATTTACACACATGCTGCTTGTTAAGCTCAATGCTTCCAGTATAGTAGGAATTAGAAAACTTCCTTTTGGAGGTATTAAATTAGCTTAATGAGCTAATGATTCCAAGTGAAATCACTTGAAATGATGCACTATACATAGAGCAATCAATTTAGCAATCAAATCATTACCCCTGATTTTTTAGGACCTCTCCAGAGTTTGACTAGTGATCACCTCGATGCACTTTTCTCTGAATCCACTGAATAGAAAGTCTTCAAAATTTGACAGCGTAGAGGACTTAGAGCTACAGAACATTGAAAATGATGGAGTATTGACTGAGATATGAGCAATAGAAAGTGACTGTTATAAATGACAATGAGAGAGAGACCAGCAGATATAATGAATGATCTATTGTATTATGAAACAATGTTGTCCATGATAATTGGCATGATAAAAAACGCTCATTGATACTTAGAGATGTAGGCTATGAAGTAAGCCACACTCTCCTTCAATGAGATCAACAAGGACTCGGATATGGACTCATCTGTACCGCGAGTTTTACATTCATCTTTTATAGATGATTCATTTGAATTTTGAATTTGAATTCTTCATTGGCTTTCTCTAGAAAAGTGATCCTCTAATATAGGAGATATTCTCTCCAAATAAATTCATAACCTTTCCATCTAACAACCTCCACGAGTTTAGTGGTAGCTACAAATATTCCTCTAAGTCAAATAGACTTTTACAAGTGGTAAAAGGTAAAGAAACCATAGCAATGGTTCTCATGGGTCTTCAAACATTTGCACATAAAATCTTTATATATAGCCAAGTGTGTAGGCTTGGTATTTGCACCAACAGCTCCCCCTCAAGCTAAACATCTTGGCTTGGTCTTCTTATTCACTCCTCTTGAATGTCCTGCAATCCAATCATAGACTTAAACATGCAAATTTTTGTACCATCAAGTGCTTTGGTTAATAAGTCTGCACATTGCATATTAGTTGATACATATGCTAACTGAATTTCCTTGCTCAATAGCTTCTCTGTCACATAATGATAGTGGAACTCTTTATGCTTGGTCCTAGCATGATAAATAGGATTTGCTACAAGATGTAGTGAGCTTGTATTATCTCCAAAAATCATTGGAGATGTAGTATGCAAACCCAAATATGTATATAACAATTTGATCCATATGGCCTCTTGAATAGCATTGGCCAATCCTCTATATTCTGCCTCTGTAGAAGATAAAGCAACAGTAGGTTGCTTCTTTGAAGACCATGATATAGGTTTGTCACCTGCAAAAGATAGGTAACCTAAGGTACTCCTCCTATCATCTTTGCAACCTACCCAATCTGCATCTGAATATATCTTGATGTCCAAATCTAAGGTATAAGGAAAGTATAAGCCTTGATTTTGAGTGCCCTTAAGGTACTTCAAAATCCTCTTGGCAGCTTCCAAATGAGGTGCCCTAGGTCTATGCATAAATTGACTTGAGACACTTACTCCATAAGCAATATCAATCCTTGTCAATGTAGCATAGTTCAAGCTTCCCACTATGCTTTGGTAACCTGCAATATTCTCAAGCTCATCACCTTCATGAGCACTTAGTTTTTGGTTTACCTCTATTGGAGTGCTTGCTACCTTGGCATCCTGTAAATGAAACTTTTTTAACATGTCCTGTATATACAATCTCTTAGTAATATAAATTCCAGAGTTAGTATAGACTAACTCAAGTCTAAGAAAATACTTAAGTGATCCTAGATCACTGATTTTGAACTCCTGCATCATTTGATTCTTAATGTGCTTGATGCCATTAGCATCATTACCTGTGAGTATGATATCATCAATATATACATACAGGTATATTACCTTTGAATTACTCCTCTTAACAAACACAAAGGTATCTGCTTTACTCGTGATGAATCCTTGATCTTGAAGATATGTAGTCAACCTATGGTTCCATGCCCTAGGTGCCTGCTTCAATCCATAAAGAGCTTTGTTCAATTTACACACATATGTTACCTTGATTGGGTCCTCATAGCTAGGAGGTTGAGACACGTACACCTCCTCTGAAATTCAGCCATTTAGAAATGCATTTTTTACATCCAATTGATACATGTTCCAATTCTTTGATGTAGCCACACTTACTACCCTGATGGTTGGCATTTTGGCCACAGGTGAGAAAGTTTCTTCATATTCAACTCCTTGGGTTTGTGGAAAACCCTTAGCCACAAGTCTAGCTTTGTACTTGCTTATTGATCCATCGGAATTCCTCTTGATCTTATACATTCATCTAGAACCAATTACCTTCATAGACTCTTTCTTTGGCACTAGCTCCCAAGTCTCATTCTCCTTGAGTGCTTCAATTTCTTCATCCATAGCTTCCTTCCATTCTACCTTGGTCTTTGCCTCTTCATATGATGATGGTTCTTCAAATGACAAGTCTTTTGCAAGATAAACAGAATGCTTAGTAACTAAAGAAGTGGCATACCCATATCTGATTGGTTTCTTGCTCTCCCTTTGTGATCTTGTGATTGCTTGGTTGGATGATTCAGGTATATCCTCCAATTTCTCCATCTTGACTTTGCCTTTGGATTCCATGCCTTGAATTCCTCTAGGTTGATGATGTCCTCATCATCTGAATTGATGTCTTCAATCTGATTTGGCTCCTCCTTAGTGAGGCTTGGAAATTCCTCTTCCAAGTCATAAGGTAACTTTACTTTCCAGCATTCACTTTCGAACCCAGAGTCATTCTCATCAAAGACAACATCTCTACTGACCATAAATCCTTTGTTGGAAGGATTGTAAAACCTCTATCCTTTCTTATTCATGTCATACCCTATGAAGATGCACTCCTCTGCCTTAGAGTCTAGCTTACCTCTGATTTGAGAAGGGATATGAACATAAGCAACACATCCAAAGATCCTGCAATGATCAAGTGAAGCTCTTCTACCATGACATGCTTCATATGGGATCATCCCATCAAGAGATTTGGATGGCAACCTATTTACAAGATAAGTGGTAATAAATACACTCTCTGCCCACAAGTAATTAGGTATTTTTTTCTCATTTAACATTGACATAGTTGTTTCAATAATTAGTCTATTTCTCCTCTTTGCCACCCCATTTTGCTCAGGGGTATACCTTGTTGTAATTTCTCTCTTGATTCTTCTATCCTGCAAGAATGCATCAAACTCATTTGAGAAGTATTCACCTCCTCCATCTGACCTTAGTCTCTTTAGACTTCTTCCTGTTTGGTTCTCAACAAGTGCAAGATACTTTTTAAAGCAATTGAATACTTCATCTTTGTGCTTCATAAAATATAAAATAGTCCACCTTCTAAAATGATCAATGAAAGATACATAATACCTTGATCCCGAACTTGGGGGATCCTTGCTTGTCCCCATACATCTGTATGGACAAGCTCTAGGTAGTCCTCATGCATGTAGCCTTTCCTTGAGAAGGGTAACCTGTGAGATTTTCCAAACTGACAAGCACCACATTTATAGATCATGTGTTGCTTGGATACATGAGGTATTTGTTAACTCTACTTATGGTTGATCTTTTGCACTAAAAGGTTTTCATTTTGTACGATAGATGTTTGAATGAAGGAGGAAAGTGTCGGTTACTCTTTCAAGCACAAGAAGTTTTCGAGAAAGATTCATGACGGAGATGTAGTTTCATGGACTACACTAACAACTAGTTTAAAGGCATGCAATAGCATGGGAGCAGTAGACAAGGGATGTGATATCCATAATGAGGTTGAAAGATGAGGCTTACTGGAAAAGGAGCTCATGGGAAGCACAGAATATGATGATTGATCTATTCCTAGAGAGCTTTGGATTAGGAATAAACACTACAAGGTTTTTGGATCATCTTCTGATTGTTGCCCTGGACTAGAATTTTATGACAGGTGTAGAAGCACCCACTCACACTGTCTCAAATTAAAAACAGATGGGGATGATTTTTTTTAGGGGAGAAAATTTTTAATAGCCCTGATTATCTTCATATGATGTGGAGAAGAATTGATTTTCTTCGGCAAGTTCTTGAAGAGGGCTACAGTTTTATTTTTGGATGCAGACATAATGTGGTTTAGGGACCCATTTCCACATACATTTTTGGATGCAGATATACAGGTTGCATGTGACAAATATTTAGGACAACCCAACTCACTTAGAAATAGGGCCAATGGTGGTTTTTTGTTTGCTTGAGCAAATAAGCGGACCATTAACTTCTATAAATATTGGTACTTGGCCAAGGAAGTTTTCCCTGGGAAACATGATCAAGATGTCCTAAACAAAACAAAGTGCTACAATGCCCTTAAAGAGTTTGGCTTGCGGTTATAGTTTTTGATACTAAGTTTATTTCAGGATTTTGTCGACCTTCAAATGCTTTTGAGGATCAATTTTTGGGGGGTCACATCCAAGAAAGAGGGGCTTTATTTTTGTCTTCATTTTTTGGCTGCTTTGGGTGTACCTGTACAAGTACACAATGATGAAGGAAGGCAGTGGTGGTGGATTTTTGCAGGTGGCTATCAGAATGAGGCAGAGATGTTATGCCCCATTATTTTCTCACGAGGGAGGATCTTTTTCGAGGACCAGCAGCCAGCTGAATGCAGCTGGGGAAAAAGCATATATACAGCAGGAAGGGGGAGGAGCGCTTCTTCGTTTTTCTGTCCTTCGGCCGCTGCTATCTTTTTTGGGGACTTCATCCTCAACGGGGGGCCTCTTCGTTTTTGTGCAGGAACGGGGGTGCACGCGGGTGTGTGACAGAGAGCAAGAGAGCATTCAGGGAGGAAGAAAGGTGTCGACAGAAGAGTTGGGGGGCTCCTTGCTCGTTCACTGTAGGTCATAGGGACGTTCAAGGGGAAAATAATCAGGTGTCAAAGAGGTGAAAAGCACGAAGTAGAAGGGGGGAGTTTTTTGGACTATTTTTGGGTGTGCAAGTCCTCAACGAGGGGTCCGGCTTCTAAAGGGGAGGGGGGTCTTCCTTTCCACCGCTCTCTGTGTTCTTGCTGTGGACAAAGGCAAAGCTCTACAGGGTGTGTGAAGAATGCCATCGGATGATGGTAGATCTATACACATCGTGGATTCATTTGCTATATAACAAGAGATTTTCACTCATCTTGCATGTTGTTGAATATCGTCGGCATTACCTGTTTTAACCAAAATTGAAGATGTATGATCGAGAGAGAGACGAATGAAAGTCTTCTCTTTTGTCGAGAGTGAGGGGTTTTTTGGGGGCTTTCTCTGCTTGTTTTTTGGGTGATGTCTGTGTGCAGGTACAGAAAAGGTAGTGAGGGGACGGTTGAAGAAGAAGTGAAAGGCGAGCTATTCTCACTATCTAAAAGAGGTGTCGAGGGGAAGGCCTAGTCTAGTTGGTGTGAAGAAGACTTCTGTGCTCTCCGTTTCTTTGTCTACAAATTTCTTGGGATCCCGACAGGGCCATTTAGTGTGTTGCACATAGTTCCATAGCAGTGTTATGTGGGGCTTCTCATGCCCTCCTTTTCTTAGGGCCCTGTTTACTTGTAAATCCGTACCTTCGTCTGGGCTTCTATGACTGTGTGACTGTGTAGTCTGGTGGATAATGCCATCATAAATACTATGTGTAAATCATGACTGGTGCTAATTTAAGAGACACAATTCTCTTTGGTTGAGGTTTACAAAGGTATGCACAAGAAAAGGGGTGTGCGGTTGGATTAGGGACTTGGATGGAACAACTGCCACAAAAAGGAATGATGTTCTGCAGGAACTTCTTTGCAAGGATTTCCTTCGAATAGTTCAACGAGTTTGAGATGTTCTCCATCAAAGGTAATATGAGTACTTGTCTTATTCTGGATGTACTCAAAGATCTTGCTCCACCTTTTGTAAAAACCAGCAAGTTGTTTAACCAAGCTACGCTTTTAAAAGTAGAAGCGAGGTAAACAGTTTCATCATGAGATTTTTGCTGGAAACAATAATGAGAGTTTTCTTCAATGTGATGTTTTGTTTGACGTAACCTTATGAACATGCTTTTCAATCTCAATTTTTCGTTGGTGTGACAAGTCTGGTATGACTTATTTTATATAGGATTTATGCTTTTGTCACGTAATGTTTATCTTGGGAATGGATTCAAGTAATTCGGACTCAAGAATATTGTGAAATGAATGCTCCAAAATATGTATGGAGGAGAATTTAGATGTGTTATGGGCTTGAAATAGAAGGAATGAAGGTACCAAAAGGAGTCTAGCAGCCCTACACACAGTTGTAGGAGGGAATCTCCTTTTACATGGTAGTCATGTGACCAATTTGAATTCCATTGCACCATAGAAATTAGCCTTATAACACTATCCAAGGTTTGTTCATGCAAAATTAAGAATGGAATTGACTCGGTTTAATGTTCTTTATAAAGGTGCATTGCAAGACCACACGGAAATTTAGTGTGGCTATATGTGAATGTATGCATGAGAATGCATGCTCTTGAATATATGAATCATCACAAAAATAGTCACTCCCTCCATGTGCGCACAAGGAGAGTCGCATAGGAAGAACATGGAAATCACGTATGAAGAAATACATAAAAGAATTCTTATCAACCCACGAAAAGAGGGAAAGAACAGAAAAGGAAGAGTGAGAGGGAAAAGAGAGAGCGAGAGGGAAAAGAGAGAGTGGGTGAAGGTGATTGGGCATGTGTACATGTGTTTGAGCATAGGTATTAGCGAGTGTGAGCTAAAGCAAGGGAGTGGATGTGAGTACGAGTGTGTGTGTCTCAGGGTGCAGGTGAATGTGTATACATATAAAGGAAATAAAGGAAAAGAGAACGGTAGGTGAGAGCGTGTGTGGGTATGTATATGCATGTGTGTGAAGTAGGTGTGTAAGAAAAAAGGGAAGATATGTGGAAAGGTGTGCCTGTAAATGTGTGTGTACACATGCATGCATAATGGAAGTGCGTAGTGAGACAAAGAACAAAGGGGACAAGAGTGCGTATGCGAGAGAAGAAAAGAGAGTATAGGGGTGTGTGTGACAAAGAGAAGGATTGTAGGGATGTGCGAGTGGAAGGTGTATGAACTATGCATAAACAAAGGAGTATCAAGTGAGAGATAATTGTGCCTGCGAGGTAGTCCAAGTGAACCGATTCTAAGAGGTTTGGGCAAAATAAAGGGCTTGTATAATCATCTTTCTCTTGGGCATTAGGACTCAACATTTTGGCGATCCCAAAGGAGGACACATTCCGGGGCAATCGTGGACTCGGAGTGAGGAAAAGTGACAAAATACAAGGAAACTAAGCAAAATACAAGTGTGTGTAAGACACTTTCCCTTGGGTTTAGAGACTCTACATTTTGGTGCGTTTGCCGGGAAAAGCTTGGCACATCTCTATAAGAGAGTGCCATAGGTTTGCCTAGCGCCACATATTGGCCGAGCTTGCGGACCCCGGATCTAGTACATGAGCGAGGGGAGCTCATTCATAGGAGGAACATGAATGCAAAGAGAAGAGTGTGCTCAGAGAAGAGCCCTTGAGAGAGAAAGGAAGAGGTGGGAGTCACAAGGTGAGTTGACCTTGACTAGTTGGAAGAAACCTGCCAAAAAAGTGTACTCCCATAGGAGAGTCGCGGATCAAGTGCAAAATTTTGAAGGAGGGATCTTGAGGCCACGTGCACTAAATTTTTGGGATCGTGAGGATATTGACATTATGCCACTGTTTGAAATGGCACAACGAGTCCAAGTGCATCTAGGAGACTTTCCTAAATTTCTCAGGATTGTGGGAGGAGGATCCGGATAGCTTTATCCAATTGTTCGAGGTCACCTGTGAAGCAAATGAAGTGGTTGACCAAGCGCAAAGACTTCGAATCTTGCCGGCCATATTTAGAGATGAGGCTACCAACTGGTATGAGAACTTGGGAGAGCTGTGAAGGCAAACTTATCAAATGCTAAAGGATGCTTTTTTGGGTAAGTTCCGTAGGCAAGGTTTCCAGATCATCTAGCTCAACAAATTGATTATCTTCGACAAAGGGTAAATGAGAGTATAGACCATTATATCCAACGGATGGAAACTTTGGTAAGAAAGATGGGTGCAAATGCCCCAAATGAAGATACCTTGAAACAAAGATTTATTGCGAGACTTAGAGATCCAAGTTCTCAACAACATATCAGTTTGAGCCGATCGACGACGTTGGTGGCCGCCAAAGATGTTGCTCGTGTGTGGGAAGAGGTTCAACTTGGCCAACAATGTAGGCAAGAACTTTGGTTCAAACTGACGCAAGGTATGGATAGTGGGCCTACAAGTGGCACTACTCAGGTGAATCCCATTGCAAATCCACCAGCATTTTTGGCCGCTACAAACATGCCCCAAGAGGTGAAGTTGACATTGACTGAAGAAAGGATTATCGAAATCGTGGCTCAGGCGGTAAAAGTTGCCACTCTAACTCATGAAACATATGCAATAAGGCAAGAAGTGGCACCCGAACCAAGTCAAGGAGTGTTTAGGTCGAACATCTTTTGCGCAAAATGTCGAGGATATGGGCACATGGTCACTGAATGTCCTACAATCTCAAGATTATATGCAGAACCGAGAATCTTTTGCAACTTTTGCAAGAGTAACAATCACATTGAAGATTAGTGCCGTGACAAGGGAAGGTGGCTAAACAATAGGAACTATGTCTATCAGGGATTACCCGGCCAAAGTGAACCTCTTGTGCCTCGATGGGAGCTTAGACCCACGTATGCTTATGGAGGCCAAGGCCAAGCAGGCGGATATTAAAGGCCTAAGCCACAAAATCAAAGGAGAACGGGACCGCCATAGTGTTGGCAATGTGGGTGCCTTGGACATATACAAGCACATTGTCTGAATGAGAGAAAACATGAAGACTTCACACCTATGTGCCGATATTGCAGTAGGGAGGGCCACTATGACGCTGATTGCCCACAAGAAAGAAACGATTACGGCCAAGGACAAAGAGGGGCTAAGACTTCCACCTATGCACAACCCAACCACAACAAGCGATCAACCTCAAGGAAGAGTGCCCAATACTAGAGTAGTAATTAGGGAATTAGATCCAGGAGCTAGCACCTCTACCCACCTTGTAGAGGCAAATCAAGGAAAAGGGAAAGGTAAAGAACCGATGGTGGCTGTGGTCACTCGCGCACAAGAGTACACCAGAGGGAACCCCGTTCAAGTGAATGACGATGACAAGATTCATAGGTAAAGGGATTTGGATGAAGAAGAAGAGGTGGAGGTCCTTCCACCAATTACACAAAAGTTTGTACCGGGTGTTCCACCATTTCCACAAAGGCTAAAAGTCGAGGAGAAGTTGCCAAAAAAGAAGCAAGTAGAAGAGGGAATGGGCATTGTACAAAGGCTTGCCGAGACCGAAGTCACCTTGGATTTGGCCACGTTACTAAGGTGTTCGCCAACCTGCAGAAAGCAATTCTACAATGAGTTTATCAAAAAATCAAGGAAAGTGAAAAGAAAAGAAAAAGTGGACGATGTGGTCTTAGGAACGATCCAAAGTATTACGAGTCAAGTGGACTCGAATGCCCTTGCAGTCACAATGGAGATCAATGGATATGTGGTCCCAGGCACGCAATTGGATAGCAAAGACGCAGTGAACCTAATGACAGAATACATGATGAAGGCACTCGGATTGATGCAACTGGAAGATACCCCAATGTCCCTCCGAATGGCTGACCAGATGCAGGTAAAGCCTGCAGGATTAATATGAAATGTGCAAACTATTGTTGGTGGGATCGAATTCTCCGTTGACTACTTGGTTGGGAGACCAAGATCCATTGAAACTACATTTTCTATATTAATGGGGTGACCATGACTGATGCAGGTTGATTGTGTACATGACTGGAGGACAAGGTTTATCACTATTAGGCCCAAAACTTATCGAATACAAATGCAAGTGACCCCTAAGGAAGATGCTAAGAAAATGGTCCCAATCAAAGAGGCAGAAAAGAAGGTGGCTGAAAACGATGTGCATGAAAAAGTATGTGAAAAGTTCTCTCTAAAAGTAGAAAATTACAAAAGCCTTTTGCAAGGTGGATTTAACTTACAAACAACAAAGCAAGGTCAAACCAAGATGGGTGAATATGTGCTTTCGACCTTGCACGATGATGGCTTAGATAAGGACCTATTAGGGTTTTTGGAAGGAGTCGATGAGTTTGAGTATTAGACGATAAGCATGGGCTCTGAAGGAAAGAAGACGAAGGGAGCACAAGGCTCGTCTGAAGAGGTGAAGAGTCAATCGGCCATGCAACGGAAGGCAAGGAAACTTAGAACAGATGTGGTTACTTTTCGAACTAAAGCTCCAAGGAAATGCCAAGAATTGAGGAAATTTAGAAGCAGTAAGACCTACGTGTCAAAGGTGGTCGAGGAGATGAAACTAAAGAATGCAAGACTGAAGGATAGAAGGGGAATTAGTGAACTATTAGTTCGGGACGTATGCACACTGAAAGTGAGTGCATGGACCAAAAGACTTGGGAAATGGACTATGATGAGAAAGTGGAGTTGGAAAAAGAGAAGCTGATTCTTTTAGGTTCAAAGGAAGAAAAGTGGTGTGAAGAGGAACAATCGGTTAGGAGTTGCAATGAGTCTCGAGCGGTAGTTGCAAGGGAAACACAAGTTCGAGCGGGTGAAGAAAGCTACAAGAAAAGCCCTGGCAAGGAGTCATGGAAGGATGAGCCTAGAAGCAGGAGTAGTACGAATGAAAGAGCCAAACACGAGGGAGGTCAAAGCGATCATGATGGCAAAGATGCAACAGACAAGAGCATTCAGAGTATGCATGAAGAGAAAACTTCGAGAAGTCGGATGGAGGAAGGACATGCTAGGACTAGTGACAGTATGGTGAAGGATGAAGCTCGTACCAAGGATGCTGCCAGACATTGCACAAGGTCCCAAGAGACGGTGGTTTTTGTTTTGAGGTTGCTTCAAAAGAGAAGCAAGCGAGTTAGGTTGAAGAGTTCTGAGAACAAGACATAGGAATGAACATTGAGGATACAGAGTCCCTTTTTGACAAAGATGTACAAGATCAAGTGGATAACCGAGAGCATAGGTAGTGGAATTTCAAGTACACATTGATCTCTACATATTTGCTTTAGGGTTCTCTCATCAATATGCCC
>CM035429.1:57345938-57348438 GCA_020310875.1 Ceratopteris richardii
GATATAGAACCATAGTTGCAGGTAAAAAGGAAGGAAGATTGTTCACTCTCAAGGTCCAAGGTAATGTGGGACATGCATTGTTTACCTATGGAGGTCAAAAGGTATCTGAATTAGACCTATGGCATAAGAGGCTAGGTCATTTCAATGAGAGAGCTATAAAGGAGATGTCAAAGAATCAGGTGGTGCTTGGATTGCCAAACATTGAAGGGCAACATATGGTGTACAAGTGTGAAGCTTGTCAATTAGGTAAAGCACATAAAAGTTCTTATAACAAATCAGGGTACAAGTATTCAAACATGCTTGAATTGGTTCATACAGATGTATGGGGTCCCTCAAGGGACTATAGCATAAATGGATCCAGATATTATGTATTGTTTGTTGATGATGCAACCAGGTGGATTACTTTGTATGTAATCAAGGATAAATCAGAAGTTTTCAAGACATTCAAACATTTCCATGCTTATGCAGAAAGGATCACAGGACAAAAGCTAAAGAGGTTAAGATCAGATGGAGGGGGAGAGTATTTCTCAAAAGAGTTTGATGATTATTTGTGGAATGCAGGTATCAAAAGAGAAGTTACTTGCAGGTACTCCCCTCAACAAAATGGAGTAGCAGAAAGGAGGAATAGGACTCTTGTAGAGTTTGCAAGAGCCATGATGAAGGAAAAGAATTGTCCAAATTACTTATGGGCAGAGGCCATTAACACTGCAACATATCTTGTGAATAGGTTGCCTTGCAAAGCTTTGGATGGAGGAACCCCTTATGAAGCATGGTGGGGTAAGAAGCCTAGTCTTGATCATTGTAAAGTATTTGGATGTATTGCATATGCTTATGTTCCTTCACAATTAAGACATAAGCTAGAACCAAAAGCAGAGAAGTATGTGTTTATTGGATATGATGATAGACAAATGGGTTACAGGTTGTGGAGTCCATCCACAAAGCAATTTCTTGTTACTAAAGATGTGACATTTGATGAGCAAAATGTGTGGTATTCAGGATCACCAAATGAGTATACAGGTGTTGAAGAAATACAAAGGAAAGGAAAGGCAAAGGTAAAAGTATGTGAAGAAATTGTTGATGAAGTTGACTCTAGATGTAGAGTGCAGGATCATGTAGAAGAAGGGCCAAGATTTGATCCAGAATCAAATGAGGCTGAAACTTCAAGAAGTGCAGAAATCAGGAGATCTACAAGAGAAAGGAAAGAGCCTATAAGGTATAGTTATGATACATCTTTCCTAACAACAAAAGATTATGCCTACATTGTGAAAACAGAAGAAGATCCAACCACTTATGAAGAAGCCAAAGGTAAACAGAATTGGGAGAAGGCAATGCAGGAAGAGTATGATGCTCTACTTGAAAATGAAACTTGGGAATTAGTACCAAGACCAAAGAATCAGAAAGTCATTGGATGCAAGTGGGTATATAAAACAAAGAGGTTTGCAGATGGTAAGGTGTCTAGATATAAGGCTAGACTAGTGGTTAAAGGTTATGCCCAAACTTATGGGGTAGATTATGATGAAACCTTTAGTCCTGTTGCTAAGATGTCTACAATTAGGACATTGATTGCTATTGCTACTTGCAAGGGATGGAAATTATCACAATTGGATGTGAAGAATGCATTTCTTAATGGTTACATTGCAGATGAAGTATATATGGAGCAACCAGAAGGCTTTATGGAATCAATTGGATCAGATTATGTGTGTAAGCTCAAGAGAGCTTTATATGGGTTGAAGCAAGCTCCAAGAGCTTGGAATTACAGATTGGTCAAGTTCTTGAATGAATGTGGTTTTCAAGCATCAAAGGCAGATAGTAGCTTGCTAGTAAAGGCAAGTGAAAATGGATATATTTACATGTGCATTTATGTTGATGATATTATTGTTACAGGAACAGATGCTCAAGGAATCAATGAACTCAAGAAGCAAATAGAGAAGGAGTTTAAGATAAGTGATTTGGGAAACTTATCTTATTTTCTAGGAATGCAGATTGTGTATACTCAACATGGAGTATATGTTTCACAAGAGAGATACTTGAAGAATCTTTTAGTCAAGTTTAACATGGAAGATTGCAGAACCTCAACTACACCATTGGAGGTAAATCATAAGTTAAGCAGGTATGGAAGTGAAGAGTTCAATGACATGAAGAAATATCAGAGTTTGGTAGGTAGTTTGATCTATGCTACCTTAACAAGGCCAGATCTATCATATGCAGTAGGTGTGTTGTCACAATTCATGCATTGTCCAAAGAAGACTCATTGGATTGCAGCCCAAAGGGTACTCAGATATATCAAGGGAACCCTAAGTGAAGGTTTGTATTATGGTTTCACTTCTGACACAAGAATCAAAGTGTTTAGTGATGCATGATTGGGCAGGTGACTCAGATGATAGAAGGTCTACTCATGGATATCTATGTTATGTTGGAGACAAGTTAGTGTCTTGGTGTTCAAAGAAGCAACATACAGTTGCTTTATCATCCACAGAAGCTGAGTATAAGGGAATGGTAG
>CM035429.1:57363274-57365774 GCA_020310875.1 Ceratopteris richardii
AACTTGATCTCTTTCTTTGAGGTGGCTTCTTTCTCCATCATGTGTCCTTCATCATCTTCAACTTCATTACCTTCTTCATCCAACTCCACCAATGTTGCTTTGCCTTTGTTGATTGATTGTGCTTCATAGCTTGATGAAGATCTCCCCCTCCATGGTGAGTTCATGCTTGAACTATCTTCATTGATGGAACACCTTGGGCCGCTTAGCTCTAGGTCGATTTGTTCTTCATCATGTCCATGCTTTTCTTCTTCATAGTCCTGCATACAATCATACTTCTTATACCAAGGGAGTAGCTCATCAAATGCTACATCCCTTGATATCCTCAAGTCCTTTGTATTTGGGTTGAAGCACCTGTAACCTTTATGATCATTTGAATATCCTAGAAACACACACTTTTCTGCCTTTGGTTGTAGCTTGTGCCTCAATTCACTTGGCACATGTACATAACAAGTACATCCAAATATCTTCAAGTGGGAAAGATCAGGTTTCTTACCATAATAGGCTTGATATGGTGTCAAGCCATGGATCCCTGAGGTAGGAGCCCTATTCATTAGATACACGGCGGTATTTGCTGCATCACTCCAAAACATGTTAGGTACATTCATCTCATTAAGCATTGCTCTAGCGATCTCGGCAATGTATCTATTCTTTCTCTCTGCTACTCCATTTTGTTGGGGTGTGTACCTGCATGTTACTTGCCTCTTGATGCCTTGATCCATTAAAAAATCAGAAAACTCATTTGAGAAATATTCTCCCCCTCCATCGGACCTTAGCTTCTTGATATATGTACCTGTTTCCTTCTCTACCATTGCCTTGAATGCTTTGAAACATGTAAACACATCTGATTTGTTTTTGATGAAATAAACCAAAACCATCCTTGTGCAATCATCTATAAAAGTGACAAAGTACTTGTTACCTCCAATGGATTGCTCTTTCGTTGGCCCCCACACATCTGTATGTATCAACTCCAATGGATGTTGGCTTATGTAGCCACTCTTCTTGAATGGAAGTCTCGCTTGCTTCCCTAGTTGACAAGATTCACATAAATGCTTCATACCTTGTCCTTGGAAGTTGGGAAGACCTTCAACCAGCCTCTTGAATTGCATTTTCTTCATTCTTTGTATGTTGATGTGACCTATCCTCTTGTGCCACAAGTCCAACTCCGAAATCCTCTTGTTTCCATATGTGAAGTAGACATGTTGAGTAGAATGAGAATTTACCTCCAAAGTGAAGAGTCTCCCTTGCTTCTTTCCTCTTGCTATGACCTTGTAACCTTGCTTAGGGTTCTCCACAAAGCATCCACCTTTGTTGAACCTTACTTGATAGCCTCTTTCAACCATTTGCCCAACGGACACCAAGTTCTTTGTGATGGTAGGTACATGCAAGACATCCTTGAGACATCTTCCTTCCTCCTTGTCATCCAAAGCTACATCTCCAACATGGGAGATCTCATGGGCTGTATCATCACCTGTTTCTACATGTCCTTTACCTTTGGGAACATGTAGATTAGTAAACCAAGAAGCATTGCAACTCATATGGTTGCTACATCCACTATCAATATACCAAGTGTTATCTACTTTGCTTGAATTCCCATTCATGTGCATCATCAAGAGATTGTCATTTTCTGAACTTGTAGAAGCATAATTACCTTGGCCTTTGTATGAAGAACCTTGATTATAGTTCCTTTGGTTTCCTCCTTGGTAGCAATCTCTAGCATAGTGGCCAAACTTGCCACATATGTAACATCCTTCGCCATCTTGATTCCTGTTTTGTTGATGTCGTCCTCCTCTTCCTCTTGATCTTCCTCTCCCTCTTTGTGATGAGGTGCCTTGGTCATGTCCTTGATTTCTTGAGTGGCCTTGCCTTCCTCCAAACCTTCCTTTGCCCCTTCCTTGTCCTTGTCTTCCTTTGCCCCTTTGATTACCTGCATAGAAAACTTGTGCATCTTTGCTTTTAGTTGAACTTCCACCTATGTTCATTTCTTCGGTGACCATGAGAGCAACCAATTGCTCAAAATCAGGAAGATTATCCCTTACATAAACTGAAGTGGTAAAGGGTTTCCACTTCTCATCATCTCTCAAACCATTGAGAGTATAAGCCACAAGATCGTCATCGTCTACGTGGCTTCCAATGGATCCCAATGCATCTGATAACTCCTTGACCTTAAGTATGTAGTCATTTATGCTACTCCCTGAGCTCTCCCTAAGGTTGTTGAGCTCATTCTTGAGTTGGATCTTCCTTGCTTTGGTGCTTGTTGAATAAAGCCTTTCAAGTGTCTCCCATACCTTCATGCTTGAATCCAGGTCTTGGATATGGCCGATCATGCTATTGCTAATGTGTTGGGAAAGAATAAAGATAACCCTCTTGTCTCTTTCATTCCATTCCCTAAAGGCCCTTCTCTGGTCATTGGTTGGATTCTCATCCAACCTAGGTCTTGGTTCACTTCCACTAATCAACCCCCAAAGGCCCTTGCCCATAAGATAGTTGGAGACCCTAAATC
>CM035429.1:57370774-57373274 GCA_020310875.1 Ceratopteris richardii
TTTTCTTGATGGAATCTCGTGGCTTTTGGCTTCCTTTGATTGCTCCACATGTCCATAAAAGATTCCCCACGAATTTGTAGCTTGAAGCTTGACTTTTAACACTCCCCCTCAAGCTTCAATTCTTCGTTCTCATCCAAGCTCCTTCATGTTGATGCATTGCTTGAATTTTGAAATCTTCATCCCATCCAAAGCCTTTGTAAACATGTCTGCAACTTGGTCCTTGGTACCAATATGATGTACTGAAACTTCCTTGGATATCACCTTTTCCCTTATGAAGTGATAGTGCACTTCAATATGCTTGGTTCTAGCATGATAGACAGGATTCAATGCTAGATGAATGCTACTCATGTTGTCACAAAAAATTGGTGAGTGTCAAGCTGCAAATTAAGCTCCATAAATAACTTCTTAATCCACATTAGCTCACATGTGACTTGAGCCAAAGCTCTATACTCAGCCTCCGTGGAAGATAATGCCACCGTGGGTTGCTTCTTTGAAATCCATGAGATGATCTTGCTACCTAGCATAACTAGGTAACCACTTGTACTTCTTCTATCCTCCTTCGAACCGGCCCAATTGGCATCAGAATAAGCTTTGACCTGCATATCATCATCAAATGAATAGAACAATCCTTCATTTATAGTGGCCTTGAGATATCGTAACATTCTTCTTGCAGCTTGCAAGTGTGTAGTCCTTGGACTATGCATAAATTGTGATAACACTCCAACTCCATATGCTATGTCGAACCTAGTTATTGTGGCATAATTGAAAGGTCCTACAATAGATCCATACAAGGTTACATCCTCTAATGGCTCTCCATCAATGGAGCTTAGCTTTACATTAACTTCCATGGGATTTGAAATAGGCTTGCAATGTAGCATCCCAAACCTGTCAAGTAGGTCTAGAATATACATCCTTTGTATGAGCATAATACCTTCTTCTTTGTATACAACTTCAATGCCAAGAAAATACCTAAGATCTCCAAGATCAGAGATCCTAAACTCCTTTCCAAGCTTTGCCTTGATCTCCTCAATGCCCTTTGTATCATTACCTATAATGATAAGATCATCTACATACACGCACATCTAGACACCAAGTTCTCCTCTTTGTTTGATGAAGAGAGATGGATCCGCCTTGCATTGATTGTATATGTATATGTATATGTATATGTATATGTATATGTATATGTATATGTATATGTATATGTATATGTATACGTATATGTATATGTATATGTATATGTATATGTATATGTATATGTATATGTATATGTATATGTATATGTATATGTATATGTATATGTATATGTATATGTATATGTATATGTATATGTATATGTATATGTATATGTATATGTATATGTATATGTATATGTATATGTATATGTATATGTATATGTATATGTATACACATATTATATATATGTATATGTATATGTATATGTATATGTATATGTATATGGATATGGCTATGGATATGGATATGGCTATGGATATGGATATGGATATGGATATGTATATGTATATGTATATGTATATGTATATGTATATGTATATGTATATGTATATGTATATGTATATGTATATGTATATGTATATGTATATGTATATGTATATGTATATGTATATGTATATGTATATGTATATGTATATGTATATGTATATGTATATGTATATGTATATGTATATGTATATGTATATGTATATGTATATGTATATGTATATGTATATGTATATGTATATGTATATGTAAATGTATATGTATATGTATATGTATATGTTTGTGTATATGTATGTGTATATGTATATGTATATGTATATGTATATGTATATGTATATGTATATGTATATGTATATGTATATGTATATGTATATGTATATGTATATGTATATGTATATGTATATGTATATGTATATGTATATGTATATGTATATGTATATGTATATGTATATGTATATGTATATGTATATGTATATGTATATGTATATGTATATGTATATGTATATGTATATGTATATGTATATGTATATGTATATGTATGTGTATATGTATATGTATATGTATATGTATATGTATATGTATATGTATATGTATATGTATATGTATATGTATATGTATATGTAGATGTAGATGTAGATGTATATGTAGATGTAGATGTATATGTATATGTAGATGTATATGTATATGTATATGTATATGTATATGTATATGTATATGTATATGTATATGTATATGTATATGTATATGTATATGTATATGTATATGTATATGTATATGTATATGTATATGTATATGTATATGTATATGCATATGGATATGCATATGCATATGGATATGCATATGCATATGGATATGGATATGGATATGGATATGGATATGGATATGGATATGGATATGGATATGGATATGGATATGGATATGGATATGGATATGGATATGGATATGGATATGGATATGGCTATGGATATGGATATGGCTATGGATATGGATATGGATATGGATA
>CM035429.1:57378274-57383274 GCA_020310875.1 Ceratopteris richardii
TTTAACACTCCCCCTCAAGCTTCAATTCTTCGTTCTCATCCAAGCTCCTTCATGTTGATGCATTGCTTGAATTTTGAAATCTTCATCCCATCCAAAGCCTTTGTAAACATGTCCACAACTTGGTCCTTGGTACCAATATGATGTACTGAAACTTCCTTGGATATCACCTTTTCCCTTATGAAGTGATAGTGCACTTCAATATGCTTGGTTCTAGCATGATAGACAGGATTCAATGCTAGATGAATGCTACTCATGTTGTCACAAAAAATTGGATATGTGTCAAGCTGCAAATTAAGCTCCATAAATAACTTATTAATCCACATCAGCTCACATGTGACTTGAGCCAAAGCTCTATACTCAGCCTCCGTGGAAGATAATGCCACCGTGGGTTGCTTCTTTCAAATCCATGAGATGATCTTGCTACCTAGCATGACTAGGTAACCACTTGTACTTCTTCTATCCTCCTTCGAACCGGCCCAATTGGCATCAGAATAAGCTTTGACCTGCATATCATCATCAAATGAATAGAACAATCCTTCATTTATAGTGGCCTTGAGATATCGTAACATTCTTCTTGCAGCTTGCAAGTGTGTAGTCCTTGGACTATGCATAAATTGTGATAACACTCCAACTCCATATGCTATGTCGGACCTAGTTATTGTGGCATAATTGAAAGATCCTACAATAGATCGATACAAGGTTACATCCTCTAATGGCTCTCCATCAATGGAGCTTAGCTTTACATTAACTTCCATGGGATTTGAAATAGGCTTGCAATGTAGCATCCCAAACCTGTCAAGTAGGTCTAGAATATACTTCCTTTGTATGAGCATAATACCTTCTTCTTTGTATACAACTTCAATGCCAAGAAAATACCTAAGATCTCCAAGATCAGAGATCCTAAACTCCTTTCCAAGCTTTGCCTTGATCTCCTCAATGCCCTTTGTATCATTACCTATAATGATAAGATCATCTACATACACGCACATCTAGACACCAAGTTCTCCTCTTTGTTTGATGAAGAGAGATGGATCCGCCTTGCATTGATTGTAACCACATTTGATCAAATAGTCCACCAATCTTTGGTTCCAAGTCTCCATTGAGAAAGGCATTTTTGATATCCAATTGGAAAAGCTTCCATCCTTTGCTAGCAGCCATTGCAATGAGTGTCCTAATGGTGCTCATCTTTGCCACGGGGCTGAATGTCTCTTCAAAGTCCACTCCATAGGTTTGTGCAAAACCCTTGGCCACCAATCTTGCTTTGAACCTAGAAATAGATCCATCTGAATTCGTCTTTACTATATACACCCACTTATTACCTATTACCTTCATGTTATCCTTCTTGGGCACTAGAGTCCATGTTTGATTCTCCTCAAGTGCGTCGATCTCTTCTTGCATTGCCTCTTTCCATTCGGTGTACCTACTTGCATCTTCATAGCAATCGCGCTCATGATCTTCTACTACTTTGTTCATATATGCATAATGAGTTGCCATGTATGAATCATAAGTAAACCTTTGAGTTGGATACTTAACTCTAGAAGACTTCCTTTCTTCACCTTTTGGAGGAATAAACCTCCTTTGCCTTGGGAACTTGATCTCTTTCTTTGACATGGCTTCTTTCTCCATCATGTGTCCTTCATCATCTTCAACTTCATTACCTTCTTCATCCAACTCCACCAATGTTTCTTTGCCTTTGTTGATTGATTGTGCTTCATAGCTTGATGAAGATCTCCCCCTCCATGGTGAGTTCATGCTTGAACTATCTTCATTGATGGAACACCTTGGGCCGCTTAGCTCTAGGTCGATTTGTTCTTCATCATGTCCATGCTTTTCTTCTTCATAGTCCTGCATACAATCATACTTCTTATACCAAGGGAGTAGCTCATCAAATGCTACATCCCTTGATATCCTCAAGTCCTTTGTGTTTGGGTTGAAGCACCTGTAACCTTTATGATCATTTGAATATCCTAGAAACACACACTTTTCTGCCTTTGGTTGTAGCTTGTGCCTCAATTCACTTGGCACATGTACATAACAAGTACATCCAAATATCTTCAAGTGGGAAAGATCAGGTTTCTTACCATAATAGGCTTGATATGGTGTCAATCCATGGATCCCTGAGGTAGGAGCGCTATTCATAAGATACACGGCAGTATTTGCTGCATCACTCCAAAACATGTTAGGTACATTCATCTCATTAAGCATTGCTCTAGCGATCTCGGCAATGTATCTATTCTTTCTCTCTGCTACTCCATTTTGTTGGGGTGTGTACCTGCATATTACTTGCCTCTTGATGCCTTGATCCATTAAAAAATCAGAAAACTCATTTGAGAAATATTCTCCCCCTCCATTGGACCTTAGCTTCTTGATATATGTACCTGTTTCCTTCTCTACCATTGCCTTGAATGCTTTGAAACATGTAAACACATCTGATTTGTTTTTGATGAAATAAACCCAAACCATCCTTGTGCAATCATCTATAAAAGTGACAAAGTACTTGTTACCTCCAATGGATTGCTCTTTGGTTGGCCCCCACACATCTGTATGTATCAACTCCAATGGATGTTGGCTTATGTAGCCACTCTTCTTGAATGGAAGTCTCGCTTGCTTCCCTAGTTGACAAGATTCACATAAATGCTTCATACCTTATCCTTGGAAGTTGGGAAGACCTTCAACCAGCCTCTTGAATTGCATTTCGTTCATTCTTTGTATGTTGATGTGACCTATCCTCTTGTGCCACAAGTCCAACTCCGAAATCCTCTTGTTTCCAATATGTGAAGTAGACATGTTGAGTGGAATGAGAATTTACCTCCAAAGTGAAGAGTCTCCCTTGCTTCTTTCCTCTTGCTATGACCTTGTAACCTTGCTTAGGGTTCTCCACAAAGCATCCACCTTTGTTGAACCTTACTTGATAGCCTCTTTCAACCATTTGCCCAACGGACACCAAGTTCTTTGTGATAGTAGGTACATGCAAGACATCCTTGAGATATCTTCCTTCCTCCTTGTCATCCAAAGCTACATCTCCAACATGGGAGATCTCATGGGCTGTATCATCACCTGTTTCTACATGTCCTTTACCTTTGGGAACATGTAGATTAGTAAACCAAGAAGCATTGCAACTCATATGGTTGCTACATCCACTATCAATATACCAAGTGTTATCTACTTTGCTTGAATTCCCATTCATGCGCATCATCAAGAGATTGTCATTTTCTGAACTTGTAGAAGCATAATTACCTTGGCCTTTGTATGAAGAACCTTGATTATAGCTCCTTTGGTTTCCTCCTTGGTAGCAATCTCTAGCATAGTGGCCAAACTTGCCACATATGTAACATCCTTCACCATCTTGATTCCTGTTTTGTTGATGTCGTCCTCCTCTTCCTCTTGTTCTTGCTCTCCCTCTTTGTGATGAGGTGCCTTGGTCATGTCCTTGATTGCTTGAGTGGCCTTGCCTTCCTCCAAACCTTCCTTTGCCCCTTCCTTGTCCTCGTGTTCCTTTGCCCCTTTGATTACCTGCATAGAAAGCTTGTGCATCCTTGCTTTTAGTTGAACTTCCACCTATGTTCATTTCTTCGGTGACCATGAGAGCAACCAATTGCTCAAAATCAGGAAGATTATCCCTTACATAAACTGAAGTGGTAAAGGTTTTCCACTTCTCATCATCTCTCAAACCATTGAGAGTATAAGCCACAAGATCGTCATCGTCTATGTGGCTTCCAATGGATCCCAATGCATCTGATAACTACTTGACCTTAAGTATGTAGTCATTTATGCTACTCCCTGAGCTCTTCCTAAGGTTGTTGAGCTCATTCTTGAGTTGGATCTTCCTTGCTTTGGTGCTTGTTGAATAAAGCCTTTCAAGTGCCTCCCAGACCTTCATGCTTGAATCCAAGTCTTGGATATGGCCGATCATGCTATTGCTAATGTGTTGGGAAAGAATAAAGATAACCCTCTTGTCTCTTTCATTCCATTCCCTAAAGGCCCTTCTCTGGTCATTGGTTGGATTCTCATCCAACCTAGGTCTTGGTTCACTTCCACTAATCAACCCCCAAAGGCCCTTGCCCATAAGATAGTTGGAGACCCTAAATCTCCATGGTTGATAGTTACCTTGTCTAGCTTTTCAATTTGAGTGTTGAAGTCTCCCATATCTAGTCTTTGATACTTGACCTAGCCCTTGGCTAATGCTCCAATGTGTGTAAAATGAAAATGAGGCTCTAAGGTTACCTCAATCCAAAGCTTTCCTTAGATGGACACCTTGTGCTCTTGCAAATTTGAGTAGAATAGCTCCCCCTTGATGTGAGCTACCTCCAAGAAGCTTTTGTTGATGCAAATCTTCAACCACCAACTCCAAGAGGTCTTCTTGCTTGTATGTGATGCCTCCAAGATGCCCAAATGCTCTGATACCACTAATGGGGGAAGTATCTCAACCCCTAAGCAACGACAAAGCGTGAATGACCTCCACAGGTATCCTTCTTTAACCTCTGCACACCAAAAATGCTCTTACTCAAAGCTTATTCAGAGAACTCCAGTGAGCTTTTGTAGACCTGTAGTAGACACCAAGAGCTTTCCAACAAAACAAATTTCATATCAAATGGATGCTTACACAAGGAGAAACAATGTCTACAACATGAGCTAATTGAATGCTCACAACTGCCAGTCAAGCAGATACCTCACTTCACTCCAGCACGCTTTTCTCAGAGATTATACAAAGAATGAATCTCAAACTTGAGTCAACTTTATAGGACTCTAATAGCTACCCAATGACACCAAAATCATAGCAAATAGATACATAGAGAAGGAGAACCAGCCCTTACAACAGAGAGCAAAATATTTCCAACAGAGCCTACACACCAAGAGAGATATCAATCACACAACTTCACTAAAATGAATGTTGCTTCCAGATTACTCCGAGAATGATCTGGAGACTTTGTGAGCGTAAAATAGACTCTAATAGCTATCCAATGAGACAAGAATTACATCAAATGGATACAATATGACGG
>CM035429.1:57385774-57390774 GCA_020310875.1 Ceratopteris richardii
CTTTTTGAGAACTTTAACTTGGAGAAGATGCGCAATCTCTAGGAGATGATTCGTACAAAGTTTCATCAAAAACTTTACACGTTTGATAGGTCAATGTAAAGAAATAGTGCAGCAGACTTTTCTGTGTTTTATCTTCTTCACAGATTTTCTCAATTTTGATAATTTGGAGATTGGACCTCTAATTTAGTGAAGGTTTTGACTTACTCTTGGTATAGAGGTGCTCTAATCACAAGAGTAGGTTGTTCTTTTGGAGATTAACACTCTCCATCAGTGGTATCAGAGCAGGAGACATCAAATCAAGGAAAGGAGGATCCCGACTGCTGCAGATTCAAGAAATTCAACACTTGAAGAACTAAGAAGTGAAAGCTTGGAGTCAAAAGCCTGAGGAGAAGACTATTCAACATCAAGAAAGGCAAAAGGAGTTTAATTCGAAGTAAAGGTACATACATTGTTTGTAAAGCTTGAAGATTTCAATACACAGGTGGATACAAGATGGGAGATGCTCTACAGATAGAGAAATTGGATAGGGAAAACTATCCTGCATGGTCAATGAGGATGGAAGCTCATCTTATGAGCAAAGATTTAATTGGTTACATCACAGGAGAAGAAAAGAAGCCAGAGTTCAGAGATCCTAGTGTTCCAACTAGGGAAGAGTTAGCAGATCTGAAAAATTGGATGAAGGAAGATGCTCAAGCTAGGAGCATTATCTATATGGGAGTCAATGATTACTTGTTACCTCATATTAGAGGTCTTGAAAGTGCAACTGACATATGGAATGCTTTGGAGGAGCATTTCCAGAACACTACAAAGTCAAGGAAGGCATCCTTATGGGCAGAGTTTACTACCTTCAAGAAGAAGGCTTCTCAATCTATTTCTGACTATGTGACAAGGATGAAAGATATTGCAGATGCTTTAGGAGCTGTTGATGAAGACATTGAGGAAGATAAATTGGTAAGGCAAATCCTTACAGGGTTGAGAGGTGATGACAAATGGAAGCCATTTATTTTGTCTACAGAATTATCACTTGACCATTTCACTCGTGATTTAAATCAATTGTTAGGTCATATGCTAACATTTGAGCAGGATGTTAAAGGAGATGGTGACAAGAGTACAGGTCATGCAATGTACTCAAAGGACAAGAAGAAGAATAGCAAAGGAAAGCAACAAGTAAATGAAGATGAAGGAACAACTACTCAAGCCAACTTCCTAAGAGGAAGAGGAGGTGGCAAAGGTAGAGGAAGAGGCAGGAACAATAAAGATGGAGGCAAAGCTTGCTGGATTTGTGGTAAGACAAATCACTTAGCTTATGATTGTTGGCATAATAATCAGAATAATGGTGGATATAATCAAAATTATAATTCAAGAGGAAGAGGTGGCAGAAATCAAAGAGGTAATTACAGAGGTAGAGGTGGAAGGAATTACTTTGGAAGAAATGCAGGTAGAGGATTCCAAAGTCAACAATACAACAACACCTACTACAATTATGCTTCAGATCAAAAGGAAGATTCAACATTGATAATGAATGCAACTTGTGAAAGGCAGAATGAAGATCAAAGAGTCTTCTACATTGACTCAGGGTGTAGCAATCACCTGAGTGGTAACATATCTTTGATGACTGATTTGGAGAGTAAAGTTTTTAATCATGTTGTTCAAACAGGTGACAACACAAAGCACAATGTGAAGTCAATTGGATCAGTGAAGGCCAAGGATGGAAGCACCTTATTGAGTAAGGTTTTGTATGTTCCTACAATCCCTAAGAATTTGATAAGTGTAGGTCAAATTGTTGAAAAGGGATATGAAGTAAGGTTCACTAATGATGGAGTATATGTGGAAGACCCTAGCCAAGGGTATAAACAGATTGTTTCAGGAAAAAAGGAAGGAAGATTATTTACATTGAAGATTCAAGGCAACATTGGTCATGCTATGTTCACATATGGAGGACATAAGATCTCTGAGTTAGATCTTTGGCACAAGAGGCTTGGACATTTCAATGAAAGAGGTATTAAAGATATGGTTAACAATGGTTCAGTGCTTGGATTGCCTAATGTTGCAGGTCAACATATGACATACAAATGTGAGGCATGTCAATTAGGTAAGGCTCATAAACATTCATATTCCAAGCATGGTTTTATGTACTCAGAGAAGCTTGAGTTGGTACACACAGATGTGTGGGGACCATCAAAAGATTTCAGTATAAATGGATCAAGGTATTATGTGATCTATGTTGATGATGCTACTAGATGGATCACTATCTATGTGATCAAAGATAAGTCAGAAGTGTTTAATACATTTAAACACTATCATGCATATGCAGAAAGAATTACAGGTCATAAGTTGAAAAGACTAAGGTCAGATGGAGGGGGAGAGTATTTCTCTAATGAGTTCAGTGATTACTTATGGAATGCAGGTATAAAAAGGGAAGTTACTTGCAGGTACTCTCCTCAACAAAATGGTGTTGCAGAAAGGAGAAATAGAACAATTGTTGAGTTTGCAAGATCCATGATGAAGGAGAAAAATTGTCCTAATTATTTGTGGGCTGAGGCTGTAAATACAGCCACTTACTTGGTCAATAGGCTACCATGTAAAGCCTTGCAGGGTATGACACCATATGAGGCTTGGTGGGGTAAAAGACCTACCTTGGATCATTGCAGAGTTTTTGGGTGTGTGGCATATGCATATGTGCCATCACAATTAAGACACAAGTTGGAGCCTAAAGCTGAAAAATATGTTTTCATTGGCTATGATGATAAGCAGATGGGCTTTAGATTGTGGAGTCCATCTACAAAGCAATTTATGGTTTCTAAAGATGTTACATTTGATGAACAAAGCACTTGGTATGCAGGTACAATCAACATCAATACAGGTGATGAAGAAGAAGTGAGTCAAAGAAAAGGTAAATCAAAAGTTCAGATATTTGATGAGCAAGAGAATAATGAAGTGCAGGTTGAAGTGGAAGAGACACCAAGATTTGATCCTGAATGTGAAGAGCCAGAAACCTCAAGGAGTGGAGAACTCAGAAGGTCATCAAGAAATAGGTGGCAACCTATAAGGTATAGTTATGATACTTCATTTCTAGCCACAAAAGATTATGCTTATATGGTGAATACAGATGAAGACCCTTCTACATATGAAGAGGCAAAAGGTAAGGAAAAATGGGAGAGTGCTATGCAGGAGGAATATGATGCACTATTGGAGAATCAAACTTGGGATTTGGTTCCAAAACCAAATAGTCAGAAGATTATTGGATGCAAGTGGGTCTACAAGACAAAAAGGTTTGCAGATGGAAGTGTGTCTAGATACAAAGCTAGACTTGTTGTCAAAGGCTTTGCTCAAACATATGGTATTGATTATGATGAGACCTATAGTCCTGTGGCAAAGATGACAACCATAAGGACACTTATTGCTATTGCTGCATGTAAAGGTTGGAAGCTATGTCAACTTGATGTGAAGAATGCTTTTTTGAATGGTTACATTTCAGATGATGTATTCATGGAGCAACCTCAAGGGTTCAGAGATATAAAGTATCCAGATCATGTGTGTAAGCTCAAGAGAGCTTTGTATGGCTTGAAGCAAGCCCCAAGGGCATGGAACTATAGACTTGTGAAGTTCCTAAAGGAACTTGGTTTTCAGGTGTCTAAAGCAGATAGTAGCTTGCTTGTCAAAGCAAGTGAAAATGGTTTCATATACATGTGCATATATGTTGATGATATAATTCTTACAGGTACAGATGAAGAAGGAATACAAAGACTCAAGAGGCAAATGGAAAAGGAGTTCAAGATAAGTGACTTGGGAGACTTGTCATATTTCTTGGGCATGGAGATTACATATACTCAACATGGAGTATTTGTGACCCAAGAAAGGTATTTGAAGAACTTGTTAATCAAGTTTAAAATGGATGATTGCAGGGTAGCACCTACACCATTGGAGGTGAATCACAAATTGAGTAAGTATGGAGGTGAAGAATTCAAGGACATGAGACAATATCAGAGTTTGGTTGGTAGCCTTATCTATGCTACTCTAACTAGACCTGATTTATCATATGCAGTAGGGGTTTTGTCTCAATTTATGCATTGCCCAAGGAAAGAACATTGGATTGCAGGACAAAGGGTGTTGAGGTACATTAAGGGTACACTCAATGAAGGTTTGTATTATGGGTTTACCTCAGATACAAATATCAAAATTTATAGTGATGCAGATTGGGCAGGTAATCCAGATGATAGAAGATCAACCTATGGATACATGTGTTATGTGGGAGATAAGTTAATCTCATGGTGTTCTAAGAAGCAACATACAGTTGCTTTGTCTTCTACAGAAGCAGAGTATAAAGGCATGGTTGAAGCTGCAAAGGAAGTAATTTGGCTCAAGACATTGATGAAGAGTCTTGACATTGTGCATGGGGTACCAATTATATATGGAGATAACATGAGTTCATTGTATTTAGCTGCTAATCCTGTTTTTCATGCCAGGACCAAACACATTGAGATTCAGTATCACTTTCTAAGAGAGAAGGTGATGGATAAAGAGATTGAAGTAATCCATACTTCAACAAAAGACCAGATAGCTGATATGCTTACAAAAGGCTTGGATGGACCAAAGTTACAAAGGTTCAAAGACATGGCAGGTATAAAGAAGATAGTGAAGACCTCAATTGATGATTGAGGGGGAGCTGTTGGTGCAGACCAATCACCAATTGAAGGCTTGGAAGGTTAAAGAGTGAAGGAAGGATCAACTATTGAAGCTTGGAAGAAAGACACATTCAGAGTATATGAGAAGTGTACACATATGTACATTAGTCTAGTCATAGTGACTTAGATCTTTGTTTGAGTAAGAATCTTGTACAAATTATCTATAAATACTTTTGGAAAATGTCGGGCAAATAGAGCAGAAGAAGATTAGAGAATAGGGAGAGAGAAGTTAGTGTCATTAGACACATTGAAAGTGAGTGAATCATCCATCCTCACTTGTATGTAAATTTTCTGAAGAAATCGAGAAACTTGCGC
>CM035429.1:57403274-57503274 GCA_020310875.1 Ceratopteris richardii
TTTAACAATACTTGATTCTGTTCGTTTGTGATCAAATGCAGATCTACTGTATGACTTATTTACACATACATGCTGCAAAGTCATCCAAAAGTTTCTAGGAAAGAGCTAATGAAGAGGAAACGTCCCCAAATTGCAGTGCATCTAAATCATCAGACTTGCTGTATATGGATTGACAAAAAGCTCTTGATTCAATCAATCCTTTCGTATATGATGCCTGCATTTCAAATCCCTGAATCCTGCAATTACAAGAGCAAAACATTGAATGAGTGTGATCAACAAGAATAGTCAACCAGGTATAGAACATACGTATACTTGTCCTACCCTGCTGTCTATGTTAGTTGAAAGCCATTGGAGGCCTTCATATATACCCTCGCCAGTTATGGCACATGTGCTCTGAATGTACCTATGACATAAACGATATAATTTAAAAAATATATATATATTATGTGGCATTAAGGTTGTGTAGTTAAATATGAATATTATGTGCACAAAAAAACAAAAGGGAAGAGTCAAATCTTTCTGTACATGGAAGGGCTCACCATTTGCGCTGATGTATCAAATCAAGGCCTAGCTGCTGTCTCATTTCAGCAACATTCACTGCATTTGGAAGGTCCTGCTTATTGGCCAATACAAGGAGCACTGCATCCTGGAGTTGATCCTGAGTTCCACAGTACGTACAAAAAGAAACACGTAACCTATCCGTTCCAGTACATGTGAAAAGTCTCTACCATATAACAGAACTGTAGCTTCCATTCTCGAGCTCCGTTGCAACATGCAAATAGTTTACAAGTTGTCATTAATTTATGACCAGTAGCATACCTCATTCAACAACTTCTGCAATTCATCACGCGCCTCTGCGATGCGATTTCTGTCGTTGCTGTCCACCACAAATATAAGACCTTGTGTACCATGAAAGTAGTGCCTCCACAACGGACGGATCTGCAAGAAAGAGGTAGGCGGTGAGTCGTTGTGCAACGCAGCGTTGTTGATATTAGCTGTGCTTCCAGAACTTCCACATTCAAAGAATGCCCTAATGTCCATGTTTTCTTATTGAACAGTCAAAAAGGAACCAGAAACAGCGTGGTGCAGACAATACGATACGTATTCACCTTGTCTTGGCCCCCAATGTCCCATACTGTAAAGCTTATGTTTTTGTATTCCACCGTGTCTACGTTGAAGCCTGACACAAACGGAACAAAAGGGAGAGCATCAACTTCCTGATGATGAAGATAAAGCAAATGAGGATATAAAAGCCAACAACTGCAGTCGACATCCCTCTCTTTCAGTTCTCCATGTAATGATATGAACATAAAACGCAGAAGTCATGCGAAAAAACGGACGCGACGATGTATTCAGAAATGAAGATGACTAAGCTTCTCACCGATGGTTGGCACAGTATTGATGACCTCGCCTAATTTGAGCTTGAATAGGACAGTAGTTTTGCCGGCTGCATCGAGGCCGAGCATCAAGATCCTCAGCTCCTTCCTACACAACAGCCGCTCAAAGAGCTTGGTAAAAACTTGTCCCATTGCTAGTGAGAGTGACCTCTCTCTCTCTCTCTCTCTCTCTCTCTCTCTCTCTCTCTCTCTCTCTCTCTCTCTCTCTCTCTCTCTCTCTCTCAATGAACGAGACAAAGTGTCACACTCACACCTTTAAATGTGAGAATGGCTTCCTCACTCGCTCGTTGATTTGTCTGCAAGATCCCGCTGGCGAAGGTCGTCGCTTATCTTGTATAATAAGTTAGTATAACCCTCTTCACCAAGGCCATCAATTTCTCTTTGTGCGGGAGTGAAGCACACGCAAGCATACACAGGCGCACGCGCACGAACAAAAACACAGACATACACGCACATATACAGTCTATACAGATGTGTATATATATTTATTTATTTATTTGTTCATTTAATTATTTATTTATTTATTGTTCGGGTAATATTTTTTTCATAATTGTTTTATGCGAGAGCTTTTGTAGATCTTTCTTTTTTTCCATGAACAATTATTCGTCTTCTTTTTATTCGTCTTTTTATTTTCTTGTGCATATGGAGTTCCAGAAAACATGCCTCATGTCCGAGTAATTAGCCAATGTTTATTGTTCATTATTGTTCGGGAATCACAAAGTTTACCCAAGCGATGAACCAAGTTTTTCTTCTATTGGATAAGCAACAATATGGCTATATTAAAAGGAACTTTAAATTAGTCCAAGTTTTAAATAGTCTTCCTTTCTTAGTTTTCTTTTTCTTTGCATCATTCTATGGAAAATTATTTATTTTTAATTAAAATAAAATGCGCTAGTATATTTTTCTTTTAAAGGCTTTTTTTCATAGATTAGAGAATAATAGTTCATAGTATCCAAAATAGTTCATAGTGTCCAAAATTTTGGGGAACTTCGATTTAAAACATGTAAGATTTTTTTCCTCTAAGCATGCCGTGCTCAATCAAGTTGTAGAGTGACATTACGTGTACAACGTGTACTTGCATGGAAAGAACCCTTCCTTATAGTAAGTTTATTTTAGCACTAACCATACTCCCATATCAAAAATTTTATTTTGGTTGTACACATTATAGGTCACTAAAGGATAAAACAGGTAGATACACAAATTCATTTGGAGAAGCAATCATGAGGAACTATAATGGTATGGGAAATGTGTGGTCAGATTTAGATAGAATGCCCAAGGAGTGGGTAGTTTGCCCCAACCAAGACACCTTGGAAAATTCAATATGGACAATTGGAAAAAAAGGAGAAAGTTTTTGTACTCAAGCACATTCCTGACATTCATGATACTCTACATTCCAACATCCACAATTGCATCTACAATCCTGTTGAAGAATCACTCACGAATTTGACATACAGACAGACATAAAGACAAAGGAAGATAAAGAGAAGCAGAATCAAAGTAATCAGAAAATCAAAGCCTTAGTGAAGGGAAAAATTCACGAACGTAATGTACAGTGTAGAAGCTTCCAGAATTAAAGTTTGTTAGAGTTTGTTACACCGGATCAAAACTGTATATAAAGAGAGACGAGAACAGGAAAAAGAGTGCGAGCATGAGCGAGCAAGAAAGTGCGGGAGTAGAGCGCATCGTATGAATAGAACGCATATAGAAATCAAGAATAGGTTTAGAAGATGCCAGAGATCGCGTATGTAAAGATGAATAACAGAAACCTGAAATGTCAGGTATTCATCTGAGAGAGATGGTAAGAAGAAACTACTCAGTGTAGGAGAGTTTCCATAGCTTGAGCAAGAAGAGGCCAAGCTAGTTTTTGTACTCATCTTCTCTAATAGAAAACACATGTTCATGTGGAAGCTTGCACGCATTCTTTGTATGTGAAGAAATCTGAATATTTTCTTGTTACGGTATAAAGTCAGCTAACAGTTACAGTTCTTTCAGTAAACGTGTGTCTCCGGTACTTTCTCAGTAAACGTATTTTTGGTCAATTACAGTTTTTCTCAATAAACGAGTTTTCTGGAAGAACAACGAAGTATATCTCGCAGAATAAATTAAAGCTTTGTATGAGAGATAGCTGATCTTGTAGCTAGACATCTCTACTATCAGTTCATCAAAGATTTCGGTGAAATCGATATGTACACACAGTACAAAGTCTTACCGGAAAGAGGCATTCTGAACTCGTGAAGTTTTTCCTTAAACTTCAGAAAGACTTCATTCAGTGAAGGAAGTTCACGCATCACTTCCGTACTTCATCTATATGTACTTGAAGTAATTACAAGCAGAATTGCAGTTGATTCCGGTAAGATTCCGGTATAATTACGGTGACAGTCTGGTGAAAGTCCGGTGAAGTTCCAGTGGAATTTTTCAATAAATTCAAAACGCAGTCTTATATGTTTGAGTGATAGAACTTTGCTAAGCTACTGCTGATTATAGAGGTGTTCTAATATCACTTTAGCTTAGCACCCTACGGTGACGCGGCGAATTCCGCAAGCTTAACAAGGTTCGGGCCTTTGTCGCATTAACCCCAACAAGTGGTATCAGCGCCAGAGTAACCACATCAGTGGTACCAGAACAGAAAAGATTCTGAAGAACGGAAAAAATTTCTCAGAAGAAGAAACGGAAAGAGAATTTAAAAAATTCTCATAAAGGAAGGTGAAAGCTAACAAACGGCATCAAGAAACATTTCGAAGTCAATTTTCAAGGGTAAAGGTTTGTAAAAGGTAAAACCTTTTAACATTACACTCATCGGAAGTAACAGAAACAAGAAGATTATGGCAGATCATGTTTCTATTGACAAATTGGATAGAGATAATTATCCCGCATGGGTAATGCGCATGGAAGCCTTACTTATGAGTAAGGACTTAATGATGTATGTGACCGGAGAAGAAAAGAAGCCGACTCTCGAAGATGATAGTCAACCGGAAAAAGAAGAATTAGAAGCCTTGAAGCTGTGGCAGAAGAAAGATGCAACGGCAAGAGCTTACATTTATAATACCGTTACAAACCATCTACTACCGCACATTAGAGGTCTGGAGAAAGCGGAGGACATATGGAGTGCATTGGAAGATCATTTCCAAAATACTACGAAAGCTAGGAAGGCTAGCTTATGGTCTGAATTCACAACGTTCAAAAAGAAGTCGAATCAAAGCATTAGTGACTATGTTACTAAAATGAAGGATCTAGTAGATAATCTTGGATCCATAAATGAAGATATTGAAGATCACAGATTGATAGCGCAAGTGCTCATAGGTTTGAGAGGAGATGAAAGGTGGAAACCTTTCGTACTCTCAACTGAACTTTCCTAAAATCATTTTGTACTAGATTTAAATCAGTTGCTTGGTTTGATGCTCACATATGAGCAAGACTCTTTACTTTAAGAGTACAAGGGAACATTGGTCAAGTGTTGCTTACACATGGTGAAAAGGTGATTACAGAACTTGATCTCTGGCATACGAGATTAGGTCATTTTAATGAAAAAGGAATCAAAGCTATGATTTCAAATCAGTCAGTACTGGGATTACCGAATGTACAGAACCAACATATGATTCAGAAGTGTGAAGCATGTCAGATGGGAAAAGCCCACAGGTTACCTTTCTAGAAGAAAGGATTCAAACATGATGGAGTACTTGATCTCATTCATACATGTATGGGGTCCAACAAAAGAAGGATCAATCAGTGGCTCAAGGTATTATGTTTTATTCATTGATGATGCTACAAGATGGATAACGCTATATGTTTTGAAGGAAAGATCAGAAGTATTTAAAACCTTCAAGCATTTTCATGCATATGCTGAAAGACTCACAGGTCCAAAGCTTAAGAGACTGAGGTCTGATGGAGGGGGAGAATACTTCTCCCGACAGTTCAATGATTATCTTTGGAATGCAGGTATCAAGAGAGAAATAACCTGCATGTATACACCACAACAAAATGGTGTAGCAGAAAGAAGGAACCGAACTCTAGTTGAGTTTGCACGAGCTATTCTAAAAGGAAAAGATTGTCCAAATTATGTTTGGGCTGAAGCTATAAATACAGCTACATACTTGGTAAACAGATTATCGTGTACACCTGTAATAAAGTAAGTCTATGATCCAACGGTCTGGCCGGTTCAGACAGATCTGAAATCGGACACCATTTGGTCATCCGTGTGTATGACCAAAGATCTCGAGTTTAGACTTACTAGGAGGTCTTGTGCTCTTGTGAACAAGTGAACCACTTAGCTTAGTGGTTAAGTCTCAAGGATGTGAAGGACGAGGTCTTGGGTTCAATCCCCATGAGGTACATGGGAAGAGTATTTTGCCCAAAGAGCTCTAGAACCTTCTAGAAGCATCCACTGGACACTTGGCGCACATGTAGTTACATGGCTGACACTTGGATGGTTAGTATCCACCTGCCCAAGAAGGTAGTCCCCTGGAGAGAGCTATATATAGAGGCATTTGGTTGGGAGGAGAGTCATCTCTCTAGTATGTGGTGGTCGTAATCCTTAGATTGTTGCATTGGTATCAGAGCCAAGCTCTCATGGTGACCTTGGGGGACATCATCACCTTCCTCAAAAGTTTTCGTGAGATTTTGCGAATCCAGTTTCTTCATATTGTTCTCTTTCTCTCTCACTATGTGCTTCTCCTTCTTAGTGGTTCGTGCTCACGTATATCCATGGTGGCAAAATGAAGAAACAATGATCGCAGCAGCGGGTATTGAACCCACAACATGGTGGAAGGATTGTCTTTGTAGTAACCAAGGGAACAAGGCAATATTGATATATGAAGTTTCCGACTTGCTCAATCTGTCTCAAATTTCCTTGTAGTCTCTGTCTTCAGAAATACGTCGGAGGCAGCAGGGATTGGGCCATACACCCCCGAGAAGGCTGTCATATAAGTCACGACGTCTGAGCCGTCCGACACATCTTCTCAGAAGCGCAAGTATTAATTCTGTCGTGATTTGATTGCTGGTAGGAGTTGATCTCTCCTAATCTTATTGCTGTAGAAATTCGTACCATACGGGAAAAAGTCTACAGACGGCATACAGTTGTCCTTCTCGTAGCCAAGAGGACAGGGCGGACGTTCGTTTATAACGTTCTCGAATTCTTGTTTATACCATTTCCAGCGCAAAACTGTTGCTTGGCTTCAGGCGATGGGATCGGCAAAACTGTTTATAATGCTGAAGGTCGAAGCTCCGCGCTCGGCCAACTGAGCTAGACGCATATATGATGTGCAATATTGATTACAAAAGACGTAATCTCTGGAGCATGGCACCCGGGTTATGAACCATCTACCTTCCTGAGTATCGCAGACCAAATTCGAACGTATAACCTTGTGGCTACACGAATTCTTCTTGACCATGAGCCCAAGAAGTATATGCATCCAGTTATCGCTCAGCAGTCATTATAACGACGTGTTTTTTGTCGGAGCCCTCCATCAAGAGCAAGATATGACTTAAGATGAACTGGTCTGGTGACGCCGGAGTAATCGGACAGTTTATATCTTATTATGGCGCAGCAGATATGTAAAAGCATTGAACAGTTTGATATATAGATATTGAAGGAGCTGGGCGGCGATATTAACCTGTGGCAGAGATTATATAAGTCTGTTAATATCATCACCTCTCGACTTCTCCTGTCACAAAAAGTAAATCATGTCATTACAACTTCTGCGCACAAGAGCCACATCAAACCCGAAGGTTGCGGCACAGTTGACATCGTCTGCGAATCGGTGATCTGCGCTTGAACAATCAATGATGAGGCACAGCCCATGCGCTCATAGCCATTGAGTGTGAGAAGAGAAGTTTTGATCACGAGTGAGAAGAGAGCAAAGGAGTTCCATCTACAGACATGTTGGGAGACTCATGAAGCTGAAGAGAATGAATCACTCTTTCAAAGGATCAAGGGATGGACGAAGCTTTGATCAAAGCTAAGTATTTTCCAGTTTCTGCTTGGCCTTAATGCTTGATTTATCTTGTTTTCATTATTCTACACTTAATCATAGATGCACATTGAAATAGCCAAGATTTCAATTGATTAAGTCTAGATTAGAATAATGAATTAATCTATTTCTTATTTCAAGCATTAGTTTGCATTAAGGAAAGACTTGATTTCAAAAGATCCTTGTGCATCAAAGAATGTATTTTGGTAGTTTAATACAGATTTCCTTTCCATTGAGTCAGTTTTCTATTGCACTTCAAGGGTATGTTTTTATATTATAGTGCATTAGGACAAAGGAAAGGATATACATGCATCAGGATTGCATGATATACATTCTTAGTACAAGGAAAAAATCATGCATCAAGCTCATGCATGAATGTTGGGCATGCAAAGAACATGCATGCATACGCATGTGAGCATATGCTTTTGCATGTAGATACATGCATTTGCATGATAGAATGGAATGCTGTTTGCAAGTAGATATGAAAATGTACTCTCTTAGTATTTAGCTTACTTTATAAAGCTCGCAGTTTGACCTTAGGAAAGACCAAGGACTAGTTAGTTGCAAAGACATACTAGTTCTAGTATTGCAACTCAAGTAATTAGTCGATTTCTTCCCAAGTCAATACTCTTCTATCAAAGACAAATACTTAATGAGAATTAAGTATGATAGATGTCTTGCTAGGTATAAGTAAGCACTAGGAGAAAGTTAAGTAATAAATTTTCTTGATAACCAAGAAAATTTAATTCCTTGCAAACTCTTTTATGATGTATGATGACTCTAAGTCCTGGATGTACTTAGAAAGTCATGCGGATAAAGCTTTAGTTGATTAGTTATATATTTTATGTAACTTCTCAAGCATCCCAAGGTTGGATGAGAACATCAACTATATTTCCAAAGTTCCATGAGCACTCTTCTATTTAGAAGATTTCGAAAGTTTTAAAGAAGTTTCTTGTGGTTTCAAGATTTATATCTCATGATGAAACCTCGGTAAGTAACTTTTTGGAATAGAGATACGAAATAGTCAAGCCTTCTATTTCATGTGAGATCATTCTCCTACCATGTTCAAGATGAATTTATTTTTGGGAAGGTAGATGTTCCAAGTAGAGGATCTTAATTGATTCATGAACTCTTCCCAAAATACACATAAATTCATATTATATGATAGGTCCAAGGAATGATGCAGGCAAAACCTCTTTAGGATATAAACGTTTTGCCAAGATATAAAGGTACCAAGCTTTTATAAATTTTCATCCCAAGGGGTGATGGAAGTCAAAGGTTAAACCTCAACATCAATTGATCCTTGATATCCATAAAAGGATGTTAGGTTCTATAGTTGCATCTCTGGTAAATGATGCAACTAGCTAAGCAGTCTTTAAGAAATAATATAAGTTCCTAAAGACTTGAAGCAAGTGTGAACTTTTTATTTAGGAGTAGAAAGTTCCAAGAAAAGGATCTTGAATCCATGAACTTCTCCTAAACAAGTTATAAAGTTCAAAGTTGTGTTCACAGTAACATTACTATTGGATCAATCATCAATAGATGCTTGGACTTTAAACATAATTTTGATTGGTGAGATATGTTTAAAGGACTCTAGTAACATCTGAAGATTGACCAATAATAATGAGTTTTGTATCAAACTCAAGAATAGAAGTCGATATCACATAAATGAAAGTTTAACTTAAACTTTCAAACTGGCAAATGTGATATTTCGTCTCTAGTTTGATGCACAGGAAATGAATACAATTGAATCAGTAAATTTTTTGGATATCATTTGAAAGAATTTCTTTTAAATGTTCTTTTTGCAAAAGATTCCAAAATGAATCATTTGCTCAAGTTATTTGATTCCCTAGAAGGAATCTCAAGTCTTTGAAGAAATGGCATTCTTTCAAGTATTGAGAATGAAATTCTTCGTACTTTTTAGTCTGTAAGTAGTTCATTAGCAATTCCCAAACCATCAGTATTGGTTAATTAAGTCCAAATAAGTGATATAACCTAACGGTATATCAAAGATTCTTAGCTTTGGAATCTGAGAGGCATAAGTGTATGCTTGGACTTGTGTAAAGGGAAAGATCTCTAAAAATCCTGCAGGTAAGCAAAGAAGCTTAAAGATAGTTTAAGAGATCTTAAAGATAAAGACTATAAGTCTTTATTTTTATCGCAAGATCAACCAGACTTGATCAAACTTGGCCATGATTGTCCAAGTAATGTGCAAATGAACTACTTTGTAGATTGCCCAAGTATTGGCAATAAAATTCCTTTTGGGAATTATTCACTCAAGTTCCATTTATTGAATGGAAAAAATTGTGAAAAAAGTAAACTGTTCCAAGTCTGAACAGAGTAAAGAAATTCCAAGAATGTAGTCTGCAACCATGAAAATGGTAATTAAGTCTATGGAAGGTAAAACATAAGTGTTTACCTATCCTTAAAGGGATTTTGGTACCAATCCAGAAAGCATGAGCGGATGCTTAAGACTTAAGCAGTAAAGAGATTCCTAAATAAAGTCCCCGGGGTAGGTACCTAAAGCACCAGTAAAGAAAGGAATCTAAAGACAAGAAGTCAAAAGCTCTTGTCGCTACAAAATTGGTCAAGGGTAAACCAATTGAACTTGAATTCGAGAAAATTCAAGAACTTGGAATTCTGATTCTGTTAAGAGGTTTTCAAGTTCCCAAGGTAAAGCACATGATTGTGAGACGATCATGTGAAGGAATCAAAACCTAGAAAATCTAGTTAGAGGTAATACCTGGAACTTCTAAATTCTCGTAAAAGAATTGAAGAGATAAAGTACTCTATCAAGAGATGTTTAGACTTTAGGATAAGAATCACCCACATATTAATGTGAATATAAAATAGGGTGGAATGGGACACCAGATTTTATACTCAGATTGATATAGGAAAGATGGTATGGGACATCGGACCGTGGGATGAAAATTATCTTTTAGTCCTAGTTTAGATTTTGAAGTTAGGTTTCATCCTCAAGGGAATTAAGACTTCAAGAAAAGTTTAATTCATAAAGGATGAAAGTAGTATCTTACGATACTTCAAGGTAACTTCAAGATTAAGGAAACTGAAGATATGAAGTAAGTAACTTCCAAGATCTTCTAAGAACACTTCAAGTTTAAGTGTTATTGATCAGAAATATTTGATAAATTTTCTGAAAGAAGTTGGACTTTTACTTTGAGTTGATCTTTTCAACTAAAGATTCAATTGACTAAGTCAAGTATCAAGTTCCTAGTGTAACTTGATAAAAATCACTCTTTTAGACTCAAAGAAATGCACAAGAATTGCATTCACGGAGTCAAAAAGATTGAATGTGACCTGAACTTAGTCTCAAGTGAAGCATTATTTGAATACAAAACTCATCAGCGTAACCTCAGTGGGTCGACACACTGATGTTGGTTACCACACTAGTATCTTGTGGTTGGATGATGTTTTTTATTTGCTTTGAATCTTTTTGAGAAGCTAGCTTATTTCTCTTAAAGATAAAGTCAATGCTTCAATATCTTATTGAAATAGATCGTTGAGAAGTTAAAGTCCTGAGTCAACTAGACTTTGACTCATAGCAAGTTTATGTGCGAAGTTCGAATTGGTTGTACAAAGTTTTAGTTATCTCTTTCCGCTTTCCAAATCTTTTGAAATTGACTCAGATATGGTATCTGATTCCTTTTGCAAAAGACCAGGATTAGCCGGTTAGAATTAGATAACTAACTTAAACATCCTAGATTGATGTTATGTACAAGAACCTTTTCAATCTTCAAAAGATGATAAGTCTAAGTAGACTTATTCATTTGATTTTGCTTCAAGTTATAGCATAAATGATTTCCTGGAGTCCAGTATACTCTAGAATAGGGAAGTTAGGAATTGCTCATCAGATTGACAATTCCCAAGAACTTTCAGTTAAAAGTCTTTGAGAAAAGTGTCCTAAGTTTGACAATTTTCATTTTGAATTTGAATTGATGAAATTAGTATGGTTGATTCCACCGAAATGGTAAACTTTCTCCTACAGTTTACAAAGGATTTTTAAACTCATAAGGACAAAGTAGTCCTCTAGTCGAGTGAAAAAATCAAGTAACTGTTAGATAAAAGTAAACCATCATACAGACATCTAAAGTTAGATGTATGGGACAACCAAACTTCAAGTTCTCCAAAACAAATTCAAGTGAATCAAGAATTCTCAAAGTCTTGTGAGGGATAAAGAATCCCACCTTCATTACTAAGCCCATGCACCAGTTATGCCTAGAAATGGACTAGTAATTTGAATCCACCTAGTTCACATGTTTGTGCCTAGATCGCACATCCAGAAACTGTGAATTAGCCAGGGATATGTGTTTAGATCCACCTTTATTATTCATTCACTATTTTGTACTTTGACTAGTTTATCAAAGTGCAAAGCGAGATAGTGTTTAGAATCATTTGGGCAAGGATGCCACCACAGAGATGAGACATGTTCTTCCAGTTCTAGAACATGATCATGTTCTTCCAGTTTTAGAACATGAGGCTCGGGGGTTGCCTACAGTATGTATATAGCTCTATTTTCGAGGACGAAAATCTTTTCCAAGGGGGGAAGAATGTAATAAAGTAAGTCTATGATCCAAGGGTCTGGCCGGTTCAGACAGATCTGAAATCGGACACCATTTGGTCATCCGTGTGTATGACCAAAGATCTCGAGTTTAGACTTACTAGGAGGTCTTGTGCTCTTGTGAACAAGTGAACCACTTAGCTTAGTGGTTAAGTCTCAAGGATGTGAAGGACGAGGTCTTGGGTTCAATCCCCATGAGGTACATGGGAAGAGTATTTTGCCCAAAGAGCTCTAGAACCTTCTAGAAGCATCCACTGGACACTTGGCGCACATGTAGTTACATGGCTGACACTTGGATGGTTAGTATCCACCTGCCCAAGAAGGTAGTCCCCTGGAGAGAGCTATATATAGAGGCATTTGGTTGGGAGGAGAGTCATCTCTCTAGTATGTGGTGGTCGTAATCCTTAGATTGTTGCAACACCTTTAGATGGAATGACCCCTTATGAAGCTTGGTGGGGAAAGAAACCAACACTTGATCATTGCAAAGTGTTTGGATCAGTAGCTTATGCTTATGTACCATCACAACTCAGAAATAAGCTTGAACCAAAAGTAGAGAAATATGTGTTTGTAGGATATGATGAAAAGCAGATGGGTTACAGGTTATGGAGTCCTCTAACAAAAGAGTTCACTATTTCTAGATATTTTACATTTGATGAACAGAAAAGCTGGTATGCAGATCAAAGTCATACAACGGAAGAATTTGAAGAAGAGGTAAGAAGAAAAGAGAAAGGGAAATCAATCGTGCAGGTGAATAGAGATGAAGATATATGCAAGCAAGTACGTCCAGAAATGGATTAACAAGAAGGAATGAAGAAATTCCTGTATTTGAAGAAGAAGTGTATTCAGACACTTATGAAGAATGTGAACCAAGAAGGTCAAGCAGAACTAGAAGACAACCAGAAAGGTATTCTTATGATACTTCGTACATAACTCAGAAAAATTATGCATATATGGTCAAAGATAATGAAGAACCTCAGAACTATGATGAAGCTAAAGGCAAAAAGCAATGGGTAGAAGCAATGGAAGAAGAGTTCAACGCACTGGAAGAGAACAAGACATGGGAGCTTGTTCCAAAACCAAATGGTAAGAAAGTAATTGGAAATAAATGGGTTTTCAAAGTTAAGAAACTTGCAGATGGAAGGATAGCCAGACACAAAGCTAGACTGGTTATCAAGGGCTATGCTTAGATGCATGGCATAGATTATGATGAGACGTTTAGTCCGGTGGCAATGATGTCAACCATAAGGACAGTGATTGCTATAACAACATCAAAAGGATGGAAGCTAAGTCAGCTGGATATCAAGAATGCATTTTTGAATGGATATATATCAGACGAAGTTTATATGGAACAACCTGAAGAGTTTGTAAGTTCCAGATATCCAAATTTTGTTTGTAGATTAAGAAAAGCACTTTATGGACTGAAGCAAGCTCTAAGAGCTTGGAATTACAGGCTTGTGAAATATCTCAATGAACTTGGATACCAAAGTTCGAAGGCAGATGCAAGTCTACTCATCAAAAGAACAGAAGAAAGTATGATCTACATTTGTATTTATGTAGATGACATTATAATCACAGGTACATCAGATGAAGGAATTAAAGAAGTGAAGAGATTGCTTGAAAAGGAGTTTAAGATCATTGATCTAGGAAAGTTATCATACTTTCTTGGAATGGAAATCACATACACAGATCATGGTGTATATGTTTCGCAAGAAAGGTATCTCCTAAACTTATTGAAGAAGTTTAATATGGAGAATTGCAGAGAAGCTTCAACACCGCTTGAAGTAAATCATAAACTCAGCAAATATAGTGGTGCAGAGTTCAAAGATATGAGAAAGTATCAGTCGTTAGTGGGAAGTCTAATTTATGCTATGCTAACGAGACCGGATCTTAGTTATGCAGTGGGAGTTCTCTCACACTTCATGCATTGTCCGAAGGATCAACATTGGGTTGCAGGACAAAGAGTTCTTAGATATATCAAAAGAACCATAAAGGAAGGATTATATTATCCTTTTACGTTAGATATAAAGTTGAGAGCGTTCCGTGACTCAGACTAGGCAGGAAGTCAAGATGACAGAAGATCAACACATGGGTATATGATATACCTAGGAGACAAGCTAGTGAGCTGGTGTTCCAAGAAACAACACACAGTGGCTTTATCGTCAACAGAAGCCGAATATAAAGGACTTGTAGAAGCAGCTAAAGAAGTGATATGGATGCAGACCTTGTTCAAAAGCATGGGTATTGATCAAGGTATACCTATCATAAATGGAGATAATATGAGCTCGTTGTATCTTGCAGCAAATCCAGTATTTCATGCAAGAACAAAGCACATAGAGATTCAGTATCATTTCCTGAGGGAAAAGGTAATGGAGAAGGAGATAGAAATAGTAGACACTCCAACAAAAGATCAGATTGCAGATATTTTGACAAAGAGCTTGGATGGAACAAAGACAAACACATTCAAAGAAATGGCACGTATAAAAGAAAGAAAAAATATATGAAAGACAGGAAGAGTCAAATTAGTGATTGAGGGGGAGCTCTTGAAGAATCACTCACGAATTTGGCATACAGACAGACATAAAGACAAAGGAAGATAAAGAGAAGCAGAATCAAAGTAATCAGAAAATCAAAGCCTTAGTGAAGGGACAAATTCACGACCGTAATGTACAGTGTAGAAGCTTCCAGAATTAAAGTTTGTTAGAGTTTGTTACACCGGATCAAAATTGTATATAAAGAGAGACGAGAACAGGAAAAAGAGTGCGAGCATGAGCGAGCAAGAAAGTGCGCGAGTAGAGCGCATCGTATGAATAGAACGCATATAGAAATCAAGAATAGGTTAAAGAAGACGCCAGAGATCGCGTATGTAAAGATGAATAACAGAAACTTGAAATGTCAGGTATTCATCTGAGAGAGATGGTAAGAAGAAACTACTCAGTGTAGGAGAGTTTCCATAGCTTGAGCAAGAAGAGGCCAAGCTAGTTTTTGTACTCATCTTCTCTAATACAAAACACATGTTCATGTGGAAGTTTGCACGCATTCTTCATATGTGAAGAAATCTGAATTCATTTTCTTGTTACGGTATAAAGTCATTTAACAGTTACAGTTTCTTTCAGTAAACGTGTGTCTCCGGTACTTTCTCAGTAAACGTATTTTCGGTCAGTTACAGTTTTTCTCAGTAAACGTGTTTTCCGGTAGAACAACGAAGTGTATCTTGCAGAATAAACTAAAGCTTTGTATGAGAGATAGCTGATCTTGTAGCTAGACATCTCTACTATCAGTTCATCAAAGATTTCGGTGAAATTGATATGTACACACAGTACAAAGTCTTACCGGAAAGAGGCATTCTGAACTCGTGAAGTTTTTCCTTAAACTTCCACTTCATTCAATGAAGGAAGTTCACGCATCACTTCCTTACTTCATCTATATGTACTTGAAGTAATTACAAGCAGAATTGCAGTTGATTTCGGTAAGATTCCGCTATAATTACGGTGACAGTCTGGTGACAGTCCGGTGAAGTTCGAGTGGAATTTTTCAGTAAATTCAAAATGCAGTCTTATATGTTTGAGTGATAGTAACTTTGCTAAGCTACTGCTGATTATAGAGGTGTTCTAATATCACTTTAGCTTAGCACCCTATGGTGACGCGGCGAATTCCGCAGGCTTGACAAGGTTCGGGCCTTTGTCGCATTAACCCCAACAAGTGGTATCAGAGTCAGAGTAACCACATCAGTGGTACCAGAACAGAAAAGATTCTGAAGAACGGAGATTATGGCATATCATGTTTCTATTGACAAATTGGACAGAGATAATTATCCCGCATGGGTAATGCACATGGAAGCCTTACTTATGAGTAAGGACTTAATGATCTATGTGACCAGAGAAGAAAAGAAGCCGACTCTCGAAGATGATAGTCAACCGGAAAAAGAAGAATTAGAAGCCTTGAAGCTGTGGCAGAAGAAAGATGCAACGGCAAGAGCTTACATTTATAATACCGTTACAGACCATCTACTACTGCACATTAGAGGTCTGGAGAAAGCGGAGGACATATGGAGTGCGTTGGAAGATCATTCCAAAATACTACGAAAGCTAGGAAGACTAGCTTATGGTCTGAAATCACAACGTTCAAAAAGAAGTCGAATCAAAGCATTAGTGACTACGTTACTAAAATGAAGGATCTAGCAAATAATCTTGGATCCATAAATGAAGATATTGAAGATCACAATTTGATAGCGCAAGTGCTCACAGGTTTGAGAGGAGATGAAAGGTGGAAACCTTTCGTACTCTCAACTGAACTTTCCTTAAATCATTTTGTACTAGATTTAAATCAATTGCTTGGTTTGATGCTCACATATGAGCAAGACCTGAAAGGAGATGGAGATAAAGGACAAAGTTCTGCAATGTACATGAAGAACAAGAAGAAAAGGATTCAAACATGATGGAGTACTTGAACTCATTCATACATATGTACGGGGTCCGACAAAAGAAGGATCAATCAGTGGCTCAAGGTATTATGTTTTATTCATTGATGATGCTACAAGATGGATAACGCTATATGTTTCGAAGGAAAGATCAGAAGTATTTGAAACCTTCAAGCATTTTCATGCATATGCTGAAAGACTCACAGGTCGAAAGCTTAAGAGACTAAGGTCTGATGGAGGGGGAGAATACTTCTCATGAGAGTTCAATGATTATCTTTGGAATGCAGGTATCAAGAGAGAAATAACCTGCAGGTATACACCACAACAAAATGGTGTAGCAGAAAGAAGGAATTGAACTCTAGTTGAGTTTGCACGAGCTATGCTAAAAGAAAAAGATTGTCCAAATTATCTTTGGGCTGAAGCTATAAATACAGCTACATACTTGGTAAACAGATTACCGTGTACAGCTTTAGATGGAATGACCCCTTATAAAGCTTGGTGGGGAAAGAAACCAACACTTGATCATTGCAAAGTGTTTGGATCAGTAGCTTATGCTTATGTACCATCACAACTCAAACATAAGCTTGAACCAAAAGCAGAGAAATATGTGTTCGTCGGATATGATGAAAAGCAGATGGGTTACAGGTTATGGAGTCCTCTAACAAAACAGTTCACTATTTCTAGAGATTTTACATTTGATGAACAGAAAAGCTGGTATGCAGATCAAAGTCATACAACGGAAGAATTTGAAGAAGAGGTAAGAAGAAAAGAGAAAGGGAAATCAATCGTGCAGGTGAATAGAGATGAAGACTATATGCAAGCAAGTACGTCCAGAAATGGATTAACAAGAAGGAATGAAGAAATTCCTGTATTTGATGAAGAAGTGTATTCAGACACTTATGAAGAATGTGAACCAAGAAGGTCAAGCAGAACTAGAAGACAACCAGAAAGGTATTCTTATGATACTTCGTACATAACTCAGAAAAATTATGCATATATGGTCAAAGATGATGAAGAACCTCAGAACTATGATGAAGCTAAAGGCAAGAAGCAATGGGTAGAAGCAATGGAAGAAGAGTTCAACGCACTGGAAGAGAACAAGACATGGGAGCTTGTTCCAAAACCAAATGGTAAGAAAGTAATTGGAAATAAATGGGTTTTCGAAGTTAAGAAACTTGCAGATGGAAGGATAGCCAGACACAAAGCTAGACTGGTTATCAAGGGCTATGCTCAGATGCATGGCATAGATTATGATGAGACGTTTAGTCCGGTGGCAATGATGTCAACCATAAGGATAGTGATTGCTATAGCAGCATCAAAAGGATGGAAGCTAAGTCAGCTGGATATCAAGAATGCATTTTTGAATGGATATATATCAGACGAAGTTTATATGGAACAACCTGAAGAGTTTGTAAGTTCCAGATATCCAAATTTTGTTCGCAGATTAAGAAAAGCACTTTATGGAATGAAGCAAGCTCTAAGAGCTTGGAATTGCAGGCTTGTGAAATATCTCAATGAACTTGGATACGAAAGTTCGAAGGCAGATGCAAGTCTACTCATCAAAAGAACAGAAGAAGGTATGATCTACATTTGTATTTATGTAGATGACATTATAATCACAGGTACATCAGTTGAAGGAATTAAAGAAGTGAAGAGATTGCTTGAAAAGGAGTTTAAGATCACTGATCTAGGAAAGTTATCATACTTTCTTGGAATGGAAATCACATACACAGATCATGGTGTATATGTTTCGCAAGAAAGGTATCTCCTAAACTTACTAAAGAAGTTTAATATGGAGAATTGCAGAGAAGCTTCAACACCGCTTGAAGTAAATCATAAACTCAGCAAATATAGTGGTGCAGAGTTCAAAGATATGAAAAAGTATCAGTCGTTAGTGGGAAGTCTAATTTATGCTATGCTAACGAGACCGGATCTTAGTTATGCAGTGGGAGTTCTCTCACAGTTCATGCATTGTCCGAAGGATCAACATTGGGTTGCAGGACAAAGAGTTCTTAGATATATCAAAAGAACCATAAAGGAAGGATTATATTATCCTTTTACGTTAGATATAAAGTTGAGAGCGTTCAGTGACTCAGACTGGGCAGGAAGTCAAGATGACAGAAGATCAACAAATGGGTATATGATATACCTAGGAGACAAGCTAGTGAGCTGGTGTTCCAAGAAACAACGCAGTGGCTTTATCGTCAACAGTTGCCAAATATAAAGGACTTGTAGAAGCAGCTAAAGAAGTGATATGGATGCAGACCTTGTTCAAAAGCATGGGTATTGATCAAGGTATACCTATCATAAATGGAGATAATATGCAGCAAATCCAGTATTTCATGCAAGAACAAAGCACATAGAGATTCAGTATCATTTCCTGAGGGAAAAGGTAATGGAGAAGGAGATAGAAATAGTATACACTCCAACAAAAGATCAGATTGCAGATATTTTGACAAAGAGCTTGGATGGAACAAAGACAAACACATTCAAAGAAATGGCAGGTATAAAAGAAAGAAAAAATATATGAAAGACAGGAAGAGTCAAATTAGTGATTGAGGGGGAGCTCTTGAAGAATCACTCACGAATTTGACATACAGATAGACATAAAGACAAAGGAAGATAAAGAGAAGCAGAATCAAAGTAATAAAAAAATCAAAGCCTTAGTGAAGGGACAAATTCACGACCGTAATGTACAGCGTAGAAGCTTCCAGAATTAAAGTTTGTTAGAGTTTGTTACACTGGATCAAAATTGTATATAAAGAGAGACAAGAACAGGAAAAAGAAAAAGAGCGCGAGCATGAGCGAGCAAGAAAGTGTGCGAGTAGAGCGCATCGTATGAATAGAACGCATATAGAAATCAAGAATAGGTTTAGAAGATGCCAGAGATCGCGTATGTAAAGATGAATAACAGAAACCTGAAATGTCAGGTATTCATCTGAGAGAGATTGTAAGAAGAACCTACTCAGTGTAGGAGAGTTTCCATAGCTTGAGCAAGAAGAGGCCAAGCTAGTTTTTGTACTCATCTTCTCTAATAGAAAACACATGTTCATGTGGAAGCTTGCACGCATTCTTCATATGTGAAGAAATCTGAATATTTTCTTGCAGTTAAGAGTTACAGTTTCTTTCAGTAAACGTGTCTCCGATACTTTCTCAGTAAACGTATTTTCGGTCATTTACAGTTTTTCTCATTAAACGTATTTTTCGGTAGAACAACGAAGTATATCTTGCAGAATAAATTAAACTTTGTATGAGAGATAGCTGATCTTGTAGCTAGACATCTCTACTATCAGTTCATCAAAGATTTCGGTGAAATGGATATGTACACACAGTACAAAGTCTGACTGGAAAGAGGCATTCTGAACTGGTGAAGTTTTTCCTTAAACTTCAGAAAGAGTTCATTCAGTGAAGGAAGTTCACGCATCACTTCCTTACTTCATGTATATGTACTTGAAGTAATTACAAGCAGAATTGCAGTTGATTCCGGTAAGATTCCGGTATAATTACGATGACAATTTGGTGACAGTCCGATGAAGTTCCAATGGAATTTTTCAGTAAATTCAAAACGCAGTCTTATATTTTTGAGTGATAGTAACTTTGCTAAGCTACTGCTGATTATAGAGGTGTTCTAATATCACTTTAGCTTAGCACCCTACGGTGACGTGGTGAATTCCGCAAGCTTGACAAGGTTCGGGCCCTTGTCGCGTTAACCCCAACAAATCCATCCACTTTGCATTAATTTGTTACGCGAGACATTTGTAAGGTTGTGATGAGGATTAGCGCTACTTCTACTACTTCAATCCTATGGTGGAGGATTGAGTGCAAGGTTAAGTAGAAGCAAACCTGGTGATTAAGGACAAAACCCTATAGTAATTTCTTACCTTGTTGTTCTTTAAGTTGTACTCTTTGTTGTACTCCATTATACTTGTATTATACTTTCTATTGTACTTTTCATTGTTCTTTCCATTGTATTTTGTTTCTATTAGTCATGAAATCTTTCACTAGTTGTGTTACTCATGTTGATTACTAAGTACTTGACAAGTTCAGCCCTTGCATCTCTATCTCACAACAAATTTGGATTGCTTGGTGGGATTGTTGGATCTTTTTTAGTTAGTCATCTCTCGATTTCAAGGTTGATTTAGAAGGCAAGGAAGAAGATTCTCTATCTCATGGTATATTGGCAGTAGCCAGAGGCACAGATGTCGAGGAAGCATGTAAAGATAGAGCACAACAAAGTAGTGGGGAGCCAGTCGAATTATTTTTCAAACAAATATGTTTTAAAATACTTTTTCAAAACCCTCAACAGTGATTTTCATCACTATTGTACCATATGTAACATAGAAAAACCCTTTTTGTAATTTGTAGCTCCATTTTTGTGCAGGTTGAGGAGTCCTCCAGCTTGAGGAGCTTAGGTAGAAGGAGCCTACCAATTTTGGTTATTTCTACACCTCGTTTACCCTTTCAAATAGCACCTAGAACCTATTTTCTAACTACGCCGATCACTAGATGTGAAACCGGTCAAAACTAGTCTAGAATCTATAAAAAGAGCTAGAGAGCTCATTTTTGAGGTTAGCTTATATGAGTAGAGAAGAGCTTAGAGCTATTTGGAGCTTGTAATTGAGATTTTGAGTAATAGAGTCTATTTTTCCTACCTTCCATTGTGTTTTGCTTGTCTCTTCATTGTGTGTGTGTATGTGTGTGTGCATCTCTATGCTTCTCACCTTCACTCTCACTTCATCTCACATTCATGATCTTCATATCACACCTATCTCTCCCACGGATTGACATTAAGGATGTGGAGCTTCTTAACGTGGTTCTCACCATTGTGCTATAGCAACACCAAAATTGGCACCGTTGCCAGGGATTGAGTCTAGGACAAATGTGTGATGGTAAGAGTATAGCAAGAAGTGGCATTGGAAGGTAAAAATTTTAGTTTTTGTTGTTGCTTTTAATTAGTTTTTTGTGTTTTTCATCTCCCCTACACTCCTTCTTCTTCAGCGCATCATGTTCTTCCACTCCAAAAAATTAAGAAAATTCACCATATCCACCCATTCTCCTCATTTCCCCTCATTTGTGCATGCGAGAGAGAGAGAGAGAGCTTTTGTGCTTGCATGTGCATCTGTGTTTTTGAGTTTTCTTGCAGGTACAGTGCTCTAGAGCAGTTGGAAGGCTTCCAAAAGGTAAAAAATCCACTTTTTGTCAGAATCTGCCGTGTGTGTCAGACCATCACGATGGTCTTCCAAGTTCGGCATTTTTGGTAAGCGTATTCACCAAGAGGCAGGCGACACTAGCACATACACAAATCCACAAACGCATTTCAAAAATTTGCATTTTGGTGGACCATCGCGATTGGCTCACGCCATCACGATTGTGTCACACCATCACAATCGGCTCACGCAATCGCGACGGCTCGGCCGGACCATCGCGACGGTCTCACACCATCGCGATGGTTCACTTAAGCCATCATGATGGTCCCTGACCATCGCGACGATCCCCTCGACCCCACACCATCGTGACGACTCATCTGCCACATGTCAAGCCTGACCATCGCGACGATACCAAGTATGCCATCGCGATGCCTCGAAGTTGGACCATCGCGATTGGCTCAAGCCATCATGCCTCGTGATCATCGTGATGGGCTTACGGCATCACGATGGTTGCATTGACCGTTGACCGATGCCATCACGATTGCTCGCAAATCAGACCATCGTGACGCTTCACTTAGACCATTGCGATTGCTCATAATTTGGACCATCGCGACACCTCGCTCCTTCGTACCATCCCGATTGTACCATGCCGTCGCCACGGTTCACCTGAGCCATCATGACAGTTCACCTGAGCCATCATGACAGTTCAACTGAGCCATCGCGATGGTCCAAGACCATCCTGATTGTCCACCCCAAACGTAAAAAATTAGGGTTTGATTTTTTGGGCAAATTTTGGGCTATTTTAAGCAAATTTTTGGGTGATTGCACTCATTGGAGACCTCTTAGCTCATATTTGAAGAAAAACCTAATTGTGAGTTTTTACCCCCGAGGGCCTGAACGCTCATATCTTTTTCATTCGAGATCCCTTTTTTGAGCTTTATAGCTCGTTAGAAAGCTCTTTACGAGTAATACGTGACCTCAATTGTTTTTTTCAAAAAGAAGACGATGATTTTTAGAGAGGATAATTTGAGATAGACCTATTTATGGGACTACAAAAGAAAGGGGGCATTAAAAATTTAGGAAAAGGAAAAAAGGAACCTAAAAAGTGTATATATTCAAGTGTTTGAGCATCCATTTAAGAAGTGGTATAAACATTGGATTTTTACAGGTCTAGCAAGGGCTATCAAGAGCAATCAAGGCAAGGTAGTGAAGAACGCAAGGCTTGGGAAGTGCGACTTCTTGGGCATTAGAGCAATCAAAGGAGATGACTTGAGGTTGGAAGAATACTCAACCCCCTCAGTCAATTATTAGCATAGGCTAAACGGTAGCATTGTGAATTAACGACGATAGGAACACTTCAAGTCCAAGAAACTTAAATTCTTCAATTCCAAGACTAACGAAAGGTGTGTGATACGAAAACCTAAAGGAAAGAACTCAAGTCTGACAGAACGAGAACTCAAAAGTACCACGAAAAGTCGATTCTTGATGCTTACAGTAAAACAAGACAAGGACTTAAAAGGAATTTAAAAAGAATCAAGCAATTAAGAACAAAGAACCATTGACAATCAGAAGAATCAGGAAGTAAATTCATGAACATTAGATCATGCAAGCATATAGGTAAGTCAAACCGACGAAGCCTTAGATCATCAGAAGCAAGTGTAGGAACAACTGCACGTTTGTGGGCACAACAATTGAATAGTTATCCTTACGAGTTGAGATCAGATACGAGTGAATCGGAAATGGCTTTTCGCATGGAAAGACCAAAAGGAGGGTTAAACATTGCATATTTGGAATGACCCGAAGGACCCTATATAACTCAATTAGAATTTGTCCGAACCAACCGCTTAGGTGCTCACATCTATGAGGATGGTTTGTGAAGACAAGTGGTGCAAATGCATAACCCTGATCAACCCATTGGATTGGAATGTCTAGTGGTGAAATTTGAGAGAGACGCGTACATAGACAAGGAAGGAACAATGTACATCATAAGTACTCAACCAAATAATACCAATGAGTTTGGTGTAATTTAGTTAGAGATGGAAGCTAAAGCCCAAGGAAAAGAACCAGTAGGAGAAGAACCTAGGACACCTAGAGGGAAATCTATACTAACAAGAGAGTAATAATCCCAGAGTGGATCCCTCAGGATAATAGAAGCATAGAGTTGTTTGTGAATAAGGAAACTGAAGAAGCATTTTGGAGGTATAGAATGGAACAACCTAGTGAGGTAGGTTCCATCATGATTTATGAATTCAAGGACCCAGATACTCCTGGAAAGGTTGTATACCTAGATGAAACTTCAAAACGAGTATTTGTAGTACCAAACCACGCAAGAGATACCTACACATGGAGAGGTGATTTAGTATTCCCTCCATCACAAGCAAATGTAAACACAAGCCATCAGGGTGCTGGAACATCCTCAGCCCATGGTGCTCAAAGAGAGAAGAACAAAGAAAGATCGGACGTAAGTTTCACTCATCCCTTAGGAAGAAATAGAACCACCATGGACACCGATAGAGTGGAAAGACAAAGGGAACCTAGAATACCTGGTGGTAGACATGATTTTCCTCTACCTAGACCACCTGAACACCCCAGGATGCTAAGACCCACTCAGTTAGTAAAGTCCATGAAAAACTACTTTGATGGGACAGGAGATCCCTATGAGCATGTTGCGGAATTTAAGCAAGTGCTATGAGCAGAGCAGGTAGAAGACATGTTCATGCAATATAATGCATTTGGACTAATGTTAAAGAACACCGCTTTAACTTGGTTCCAACCATTGCAACAAAGGCAATTTAGGACATCCATCACTATTTAGAGTCATTCATCACAGAATTCTCTAAAAGTGGAATCAGGCATGTGTTAGCCCACAAAATGGTCGATTTTATGCACTAACGTAGTTCTACTTGGCATGAAATTTGTTTGATTTCAGGCATTGAAGAATGAATTTGGTAATTGATGAGAAGCATGGGGAGATAGTGATTGCAGGGGTGTGGAGAAAAAGGATGGAGCATGGACAAACCTCCTAAGAGCATAGGATCACTGATTTACAGTTGAAGGTGATTGACATGGTCAAAAGTTACCCATGGGGAAAAATGTGTTGGCGATTCCTTCATCGGGCCCAAGATCTTGCTTGGATAGGTACAAAGTGGGTGGAAATTCCACTATTTGTGCTATCGACCTTGAGCGAAATTGTTTGCACGTTATCAGTAGGAAAGGAAATCTGCATCCCTCTTGGCATAGTCATGGGGTTCATGCTTTCAAAAGTTGTAGGAAATGCTTGTCTGGATGTCATGCAGGAGCTTCAGGATGCAAGGACCACCTGGCCTTTGGTGCTGCTGGCATTTTTCTTTATTCTACTCAAGCTTCCTGGTCCCTATTACCCTAGCGGGGCTGCTGCATTCCTTCATCATGTGGCGAATGCAGGCCTTCTAAAGACGGTCTTCCTAATCAGAGATTCACAAAGGATATCTGTGGAAGGTTCTGTCAGCGGGCATGAATTTTTGTTTACAAGAGTTGTAAGTTTACATTCTTCTATCTCCACCACCCTTCCGTTTTTTGCCAGAAAAAGGGGTGGCAATTCCGTTTTGTTCTCTGACAAGAGAAACAGAAAGGGGGAAGTTCCTCTTTTTTTTTGTTTGGATCTATACAGGCACACAAGAGGAGTGGGGGCTCTGACAAAAAGGGGGCGCTTTTGTTACATACGAGCAGGGCGCCAGCAAAAGGGGGAGGCTTTTTCGTCTGTGGGTGTGGAGAGAAGATGGCGCCATTGTACAGATAAGGGTGGGAATCTACCACCTCCGGGGGGGAATTTTTTTGGGAATTTCGATGTGCAGGTGTGTAGAGGATTCAGGGGTAGCCGGGAGGAGAAGGGTAGAATTGTGTGGAGGATATTGGGGGGGGTGCTCTGGATTTTGTGAAGACACTTACTTCGTTTTGGGGGCGTGCTCATCCTGGGGGAGACCAACTGAAGACTGGAAAAAGTGTGCCCGTGGAGAGAACGTGTGCTGGGAGAGAAAGCGGGGGTCGGTTCTAATTACTGCGATCGAAGTTGAGCGCCGAAGAGAAAGAGTCAATCTTTGATGTTAATTTCAATCTCTATTCTATTCTCTGTCGACTACGCCCTTGCTGAGACGCACGACAAATCATTTGATACTGTGAGGAGGGCAAATCTCGTGGATGCTGAAGAATTTGATTTTGATCAGTCTATCAATCAGGTACAATCCTTCGATTCTGATATGCAGCGTCTATATCTACTATGGCATTGGTAATTGTATTTGCCGAGGAAGGTGAAAGAAGTCTCGAGCTTCTATAGCGAATAGATTTATATGCTTTGATAACTTATGACTACGAGATATCGAAGTTCAAATCACGTATTATCTGCGCCAGACTTTGTTTACAGCTGAATGATTTGTCCTGAACTGTGATTGTTTAGTAATTTATCTTCACTAAGATGCGGTGCACGATTCTGATGGGGTTTTATTGAAGACCTTGATTTGACATGAAAATCTACTTCATCACCCAAAGAAAAATTGTGTATAGTTTCGAAAATCACTTTTATGCTTGAAGACGTTTAATGTACTGTAGTTATTGATGGCAATTCAAAGTTTCATTAATTCTGCACTGTTTATGTTTTCATGTTCAAAAATTTGATCCATTTGGGCAAAGTTACGGAGTTCCCATTGAGTTTAGTGTTTTGATTTCTGTTCATACTCAAATCTTTATGTCAGTTAGATTCTGAGCAAAATTTGCTACTACATCGTACGCATCGGAAGCACAGACGATGAAAAATCAACTTAAAAAGCTCATGTTGATAAAACAATAATGCCCAAGTGATTTCGTATCTGGCGCATACGACATTTTTTGTTGCATCGTTGCAATAACTTATTTCATTGCTGCTATGATTGTGAGGGAATTCTAATTGATATCTAAATCACACAGATTTTGCAGCTTTATGTCAAAACATGCGTTCTTGATTGTTGTGCAATTTAGACGTTATTTATGTTATGAATTCATGCCTTTACTATTTTATCAATATAGTAATGTTTTTGAAATAAACATGACGGAACGCTAACATGAAGATTTCTGATAGTAACCATTAGACTAATTGGAAAACTAATCTGCTTTCGATGTGGAAATATTTTCATTCAATTGTTTTATATACTCTTATTTTTCTTTAATAAACAAGGAGCCCCTTGTTTTCTGACTTGAATGAGACTACCTATTCTACTGATGATAAAGGATTGGATTGTCTGATATGTATTTGAAAGAGACGATGTAGAAAATAGATTCGTAAAACATTCTCTTCACAATAACTCAAGAGACATATACAGTAAAACCAGAGGTCACGACAAACCCGAATCAAGTGTTTCGATCAAATACATGGTGCGGAAAGTGCCATGGTTACGGCCATTTGGCTTCAGAATGCCCTACAGTCTCGAGAGTATTCACAGAGAGATCGCCACCTAGGATGCGTTGTACTTTTTGTGGAAGAACGAATCACACAGAGGACCGATGTTACAACAAGAGAGCCTATGAAGAAAGGACCATGAAATCAGGAGATACAAGAGAAAGACCTTACACGGGATTGCCCGCTCAAAGTGTCCCTCCTACATCTCGTTGGGAAAACAGACCGACTTATGGATATGGTGCTCAGGGTCAAGGAGGGGACTATCCAAGAGGAGCCACGCGTGATCAAAGAAGAGATGGTCCAATCCAGTGCTGGAGATGTCATGGCTTTGGCCATACTCAATCTAGATGTCCAAACGAAAAGAAGCCAATCGATTATACTCCATTATGTAGATACTGTAGTGGGGAGGGCCACTTTGATGAGGATTGTCCAAAACGAAGAGCTGCCGCCGGCAAGGAAAAAGGACCAGTAGGGTCCTCGAACTATGTTGATACTCAGATGCATCCCACATCAAGAGCTCAAGAGCACGTTCCTACGATCGGAGTAGTGTTCAAGACACCGAACCCTCAAGAAGGCTCTAGCTCGTCGATGCACTTTGTGGATGCTTACGAGGCCAAGAAACCACACAAAGATCCAACTGTGGCAGTAGTCACAAGGACTCAAGAGTACTCAAAGAAGAATCCAGGAGGCGAAGGTGAAGAAGGGAGTCAAGAAAGGATAGCTGAACACGAAGAGGTAGAGAACCAAGTTGGAGGATTTGTTGAGCAGCAAGAGTTTGAGGATGGGGAAGAGGTTGAGATTCTTCCACCAGTGACCAAGGAGTTTGTGCCGGGCATAGCACCATTCCCTGAAAGATTGAAAGCTCCTAAAATTAGAAAGGAAAGACAAAGTTCCGAAGAAGTGGATATTGTAAAGTTGCTCGCTGACACGGAAGTCACGCTGGACATTGGCACATTGCTAAAATGTTCACCTGTTTATAGGAAACAATTCTATAACGAATATATTAAGAAGCCGAGGAAAGCTCGAGATAAAAATAGACAAGATAAGGATGTCCAAGGAATCATTCAAAGTATTACGACGCAAATTGATTCGAACGCTCCAGCTGTGACGGTCGAAATTAAAGGATATGCAGTCCCTGGTGCTCAGTTAGATAGTGGAGCCGCAGTCAACCTTATGACCGAGTTCATGATGAAAGCTTTGGGCCTCAACCACATGGAAGAAACGCCGATGTCCTTGAGAATGGCGGATCAAACACAAGTGAAGCCTGCGGGTCTTTTGAAGAATGTAAGCACCGTTGTGGGTGGTTTAGAGTTTAAAGTTGATTATCTGATAGTAAGACCAAGGACCTCAGAGGCTACCTTCTCGATCCTACTTGGACGGCCATGGCTGGTGCAAGCCGAATGTGTGCATGACTGGCGCATAGGTTTTATTTCGATAGGGCCAAAGTCTGATCGGATTCAAATACAAGTATCCCCACCCTCGAGCAACAAGAAGAAGACAATAATAGTCGATGAGATGGAAAAGAAAGAAAAGGAGAAAGCAAGGCACGAGAGTGCACGAGCTAGGTTTTCTTTGAACACAAACAACTACAAGAATCTGCTTCAAGACGGGTTCAACTTGCAGCTCCTTAAGAATCAAGACACGAAGATGGGAGAGTATCAAAATCCATTGCTCTATAACGACGATTCGGACCAGGAGTTGCTGGGATGGTTGACACATACAAGTAAATTTGATTGCTACATGTTGAGTATAGACACAAGTAAAAACAAGGCTACTCAATCCCTGGAGAAGAGAACTTCAACAGAAGAGTGGAAACTAGAGCTAGCTCCGACAATGGAAGTACAACAGTTGAAAGAAAGAGTTAGAATGCTAGAAGCAGAGATTCTAAAGAAAAGGCAAGAATCGGAAAAAGAAGCGAAGAGTAAGACCAAAGTGTCGGAAGCCATTGCAAAAGTTGCATTAAAGAAATTAGATTCAATCGAAAGAGAACAAGACAATGATTTACTGGCCAACCATGCACGTGTGATCGGAGAGCATATTCCAATCACAGTGTTAGCGAGAAATAAGGAATATTCGCGAGAAGCTCAGTTGGAAAAGTGGGAAGTTTTTTCAGAAAAGTTCTTGAGTGTAGGGTTAGAGCTACCAGATGGAGTACGAGACTGCATTAAAACGACACTCAAAAATTTTAGTGAGGCCTTTGCATGGTCATACAGTGATCTGAGAGGAATTGATCCCCGAATCTGCCAACACTATATAGACTTGGAAGAAGGCACACGACCAATATGCCAACGACTCAGGCGAACGAATCCAGTCTACTCGGAATTGATCAAGCTGGAATTGACCAAATTATTGGAGGCAGGATTTATATATCCCATCGCATCCAGCGAATGGGTATCACCAATTGTAGTTGTTCCAAAGAAAAACAAGAAAATCCGTATTTGCATAGATTATCGAAAGTTGAACGAGCGCACGAAGAAAGATCACTTCCCCTTGCCATTTACTGATCAAATCTTGGATAGAGTGGCTGGCCATAAATTGTACTCATTTTTGGATGGTTTCAGTGGGTACAACCAGATCCAAATCCATGAAGAGGATCAATCAAAAACTACTTTCACGACAGAATGGGGTACGTATGCATATCGGGTGATGCCATTTGGATTATGCAATGCACCGGCCACATTCCAGAGGGCAATGATAGCTGCATATCAAGACTACCTGCAGGATTGGATGGAGATATTTCTCGATGACTTTGCAATCAGAGGCGACGATGAGAACATGATGGAGAGGATCGAAGCAATTTTAAGAAGAAGCATTGAGAAAGGCATCGCATTGAATCCTGAAAAGTGTACATTTGGAGTACGAAGAGGATTGCTTTTGGGACATGTTATTTCCGAAAAAGGGATTGTGGTCGACGAGGATAAAGTGGAAAAGATTGGACAACTCCCACCTCCGCAAAACTTGCGACAACTCAGAGGATTTTTGGGCCATGCAAATTATTATCGACGATTTATATTAAATTTTGCATCTATAGCGGCACCGCTGACGACTCTCTTGAGGAAAGACCAACAATACCAATGGACTGGAGAGTGTCAAGTTGCATTCGACTCGATCAAAGAGAGGTTAATAAATGCACCGATTTTGGTAGCACCCGACTGGACGAAAGAATTCCATGTGCATACCGACGCTTCTCATACTGCGATTGGAGCAGTACTATGCCAAGCCGACGAAAAGAAGTTGGACCATCCTATTTACTATGCAAGTCGCAATTTGAATAGCACTGAGAGGAACTACACGACTACGGAGAAGGAATGTCTATCAATGATCTTTGCGGTGAACAAGTATCGGCACTACTTGATGGGAAAGCATTTCACGTTTTATGTGGATCATGAAGCCCTTAAGTACATCATTAATAAACCAGAGTTATCAGGGCGACTGATGAGGTGGATGCTACTTCTCCAAGAATTTCAGTTCACAGTAGTGACCAGACCAGGCAAAGTGCATATATTGGCTGACCATTTATCTCGAATTGTTAATGAGGAGCCAATCTCTGGTGTGCCCGACGATGCTCCGGATGGACATCTATTCCAGGTTGAAGCTAAAGTACCCTGGTATGCCGACTTGGTGAATTTCTTGTGCACTACTAAATATCCGCCAGGAGCAAGCAAGAGAGAAAAGCAAAAACTGCTAGCATTGGCGAAGCACCATAGCATCATTGGGGGGCAACTCTATCAATATTTTGTTCACGAGAGCATTTATCGGAGGTGTCTCGAGGAAAAAGAAGCAAATCTAGTGTTGAGGGCTTTGCATGACGAACCTTGCGGTGGACATTTTGCTGGTGAATTGACGGCAAGAAAGATTTTATTAGCCGGGTATTGGTGGCCAACGCTGTTCAAAGACTCACACACATACTGTAAGAAATGTGACAAATGCCAACGAATGGGAAAACCCACATTAGCACATGCTGCTCCTCTTACGCCGGTGTTGGCTCTTAAGCCGTTTGAGAAATGGGGAATTGATTTTGTGGGGCCTATTGATCCTCCCTCACGACGAAGATCCAATAGGTATATCTTGGTCTGTACTGACTATGTTACCAAGTGGGTAGAAGCCAAAGCTCTGAAGACTGACCGAGCTATTGATGTTGCTAAATTTCTGTATGAACAAATTATCACTCGATTCGGATGCCCATTGGAAATAGTGAGTGATAGAGGGACACATTTTGTCAACGAACTGATCGAAGAATTAATGGAACTCTATAAGATCAAACATAGAAAAAGCACTCCATATTACCCGAGGGCAAATGGACAAGTGGAGGTCACCAACAAAATTCTTGAACAGATTCTGACAAAGACAGTAGCTGTGCATATGAGAGACTGGGATGAGAGACTTTTGGAAGCCTTGTGGGCATATCGAACATCCTACCGAGTGACAACAAAGAGCACTCCGTTCTCTCTAGTATATGGCGAGGAAGCCATCTTCCCTATCGAAAAAGAAGTTCCGACATTAAGAGTGGCTATTGAGGCCAGATTGGGCGAGGAAGAGTCATTAAAGGAGCGGTATATACAACTGGTCAAGCTGGAAGAAAAGAGACTCATCGCACAACAAAGCTTGGAAGCTATTCAGAAGAGACGTAAGGAGAGACATGACAAGAATCTCAAAACCTATGTGATTCAAGAAGGGGATTTGGTGCTAGTTTACGATAGTAAATATTATAAATTCCCGGGGAAGTTACAAACAAGATGGGCAGGACCGTTTAAGGTGGTAGAACTCAATTCCAATGGTTCCATGAAAATTCAAGATTTAGGAGAGGAATATGCTCCCGTGAAGGTTAACGCGCTTAGGGTTAAACCATATTCCAAGTAATATTAGGACGGGAGAAGCTAGACGAGATTCAAGCAGAATGACGAAGTAGACTCCTTGTACATACATGTATAGTATTATATATATATGCGCATATGTAAGCTATGATTTGTGTGTCATAGATATCCTTCCTTGCTAGCTCAAGAATTTTGGACTTCTAATATTTTTTGTGTTATGCAGAGACTGTTAGGAGCTAAGTAACAAAATGGCAGACCAAATTACGCAACTCTACTTGTACGAGCTAAGGATATATTTCTCGGACCAAACGTTCGCCCGCATGGACATAGATGTCGACGACTTTGAGACGGAATACGATGTTGAGGAAGCGCATTGGCTGGTATGCTTTATAAACCAAGGTTTGGGTGTTGCATTTTACATTGAGTGTTTCGAGGAATACCTAGCTCGACATGTAGGATGGGCGGGAGATCGATACTACTATTTTGATCCTTCTAGGGAAATGCCTAACGAGGAAAACGATATCACATGGGCTTGGGCAGATGTGCTAACGCTAGGAAGTGATGACGGAGCTCCCGAAGTTGAGCCTGACTCGCCTTAGGGAAGTTGTCGGGATGCGAGTACGATGTGAGACTACATGAGATATTCCGGAGAATCACATTCTAGGACACCTAGGGATAGGTATACGAGGGACTAAGGCATAGCTGGCTGTAGTTACCAAGTGAAAAGTCAACTCGATGAATACATATGTAGTGTCTGTAATTGAGAGAATGGAGTGAAGAGGTGGTTGATCTGTCAAAGGCTAGAGTGTATATGTTTGCATGTTTGTGTGGGAACAGTGGGAAAAGTCCCTTTCTTCCTCTCCCTAATTCTCAGGACTTGGGTGAACTAATTAACTAAAAAAAAAAAAACGAAGAAAAGAAAAGAAAAGAAAAAAATTATGTTACTGTGATCGTACCAATGCGCTATGGTGGGCTAGTAGGTGGGTGGAATTATCCTCGCCGGGTGGTTAGGACCACGAGCTGCAACTAGTTTCGCCATAGGCTTGGAAGGTATATGTCTGTGTCTTAGCTACGCGCCATAACGGGTTGGTAGGTGGGTGGAGCCATCGTGGCTGGGGAGTCACGACCACGAGTCGTATCCAGTTTCGTTATGGGCTAGCTGATATATGTTATGTGTTATCATTATGTGTTTGTGTGTTGTGCGCTCCATTGCGTTGGTAGATGGGTGGAATCAACCTGATCGGGCGGTCAGGTCCACGAATCGTATCCAGTGTCAATGTAGGCCAACGTGTGATTAAAATAAAATTTTCATATGAAGTTATTCCCCACTCCTGAGGGGGAGAGAAAGAGAGGAGAGGGCGATGATTGCTTGGAAGGGAACGTTATTTGCTTGTGTGATTGGTATGTGTTGGCTCGCGACAGATCAGCTCACTTGGAATCAACATTCTTGAAGGCACGGAGACTTTATATGTACTTATGGATGAGGCTTTAGCGAGGTAATGCAACTGTCTTGCTTTATAACTTGTGTGCTCTATCTGAGGGTTTTTCTAAGTGTGTGGGACACTCCAGGGTTCTGATGTATGTCTTCACTTGTACTCGAGTTTCGATGATTTTTGTAGGACGACGATGGGGATTCTTCGGGAATGTCTAGTCATGGGATGATTGTACATAGCGAATAGTAGATGCAATAATAGGGTATGCATTTTGGGTATTTTTGCATGTCCTGTTGGATTCATTTCAGTTGTTTTTGCTTATTTTGGTATTTCCGTTTCTGTTTTCCGCAATGGTAGTTGCATGTGTAAAACATGGAAAGGTGTGCATGTGTTATTTTGGTTGAGCCCATTTTCATAATGGAATGTATGAGCAAATTGATGCATGGCTGAAATGGGATTGCATATATGTGCATGTTCTTGGATCATTTTGGAAGTGACGGATTTGTATGTATTCATGAGTAATTTTTTTTTAGCACTAATAGCTTCGATGAGTGCAGGTTCAGTGGAAGTGGCGGCTCGATGAAAAAGTATGTGAACTAATTGAAAATTGACATATTCATGGTTGTTTGGATTTTATTGAAGCAATAGTGGCTCGTCGAGGACGACTTCGCAATTAAGATGAGGGAAGTATGTTAGCCCACAAAATGGTCAATTTTATGCACTAACGTAGTTCTACTTGGCATGAAATTTGTTTGATTTCAGGCATTGAAGAATGAATTTGGTAATTGATGAGAAGCATGGGGAGATAGTGATTGCAGGGGTGTGGAGAAAAAGGATGGAGCATGGACAAACCTCCTAAGAGCATAGGATCACTAATTTACAGTTGAAGGTGATTGGCATGGTCAAAAGTTACCAATGGGGAAAAATGTGTTGGCGATTCCTTCATCGGGCCCAAGATCTTGCTTGGATAGGTACAAAGTGGGTGGCAATTCCACTATTTGTGCTATCGACCTTGAGCGAAATTGTTTGCACGTTATCAGTAGGAAAGGAAATCTGCATCCCTCTTGGCATAGTCATGGGGTTCATGCTTTCAAAAGTTGTAGGAAATGCTTGTCTGGATGTCATGCAGGAGCTTCAGGATGCAAGGACCACCTGGCCTTTAGTGCTGCTGGCATTTTTCTTTATTCTACTCAAGCTTCCTGGTCCCTATTACCCTAGCGGGGCTGCTACATTCCTTCCTCATGTGGCGAATGCGGGCCTTCTAAAGACGGTCTTCCTAATCAGAGATTCACAAAGGATATCTGTGGAAGGTTCTGTCAGCGGGCATGAATTTTTGTTTACAAGAGTTGTAAGTTTACATTCTTCTATCTCCACCACCCTTCGTTTTTTGCCAGAAAAAGGGGTGGCAATTCCGTTTTGTTCTCTGACAAGAGAAACAGAAAGGGGGAAGTTCCTCTTTTTTTTTGTTTGGATCTATACAGGCACACAAGAGGAGTGGGGGCTCTGACAAAAAGGGGGCGCTTCTGTTACATACGAGCAGGGCGCCAGCAAAAGGGGGAGGCTTTTTCGTCTGTGGGTGTGGAGAGAAGATGGCGCTGTTGTACAGATAAGGGTGGGAATCTACCACCTCCGGGGGGGAATTTTTTTGGGAATTTCGGTGTGCAGGTGTGCAGAGGATTCAGGGGTAGCCGGGAGGAGAAGGGTAGAATTGTGTGGAGGATATTGGGGGGGGGGTGCTCTGGATTTTGTGAAGACACTTACTTTGTTTTGGGGGCATGCTCATCCTGGGGGAGACCGACTGAAGACTGGAAAAAGTGTGCCCGTGGAGAGAACGTGTGCTGGGAGAGAAAGCGGGGGTCGGTTCTAATTACTGCGATCGAAGTTGAGCGTCGAAGAGAAAGAGTCAATCTTTGATGTTAATTTCAATCTCTATTCTATTCTTTGTCGACTACGCCCTTGCTGAGACGCACGACAAATCATTTGATACTGTGAGGAGGGCAAATCTCGTGGATGCTGAAGAATTTGATTTCGATCAGTCTATCAATCAGGTACAATCCTTCGATTCTGATATGCAGCGTCTATATCTACTATGGCATTGGTAATTGTATTTGCCGAGGAAGGTGAAAGAAGTCTCGAGCTTCTATAGCGAATAGATTTATATGCTTTGATAACTTATGACTACGAGATATCGAAGTTCAAATCACGTATTATCTGCGCCAGACTTTGTTTACAGCTGAATGATTTGTCCTGAACTATGATTGTTTAGTAATTTATCTTCACTAAGATGCGGTGCACGATTCTGATGGGGTTTTATTGAAGACCTTGATTTGACATGAAAATCTACTTCATCACCCAAAGAAAAATTGTGTATAGTTTCGAAAATCACTTTTATGCTTGAAGACGTTTAATGTACTGTAGTTATTGATGGCAATTCAAAGTTTCATTAATTCTGCACTGTTTATGTTTTCATGTTCAGAAATTTGATCCATTTGGGCAAAGTTACGGAGTTCCCATTGAGTTTAGTGTTTTGATTTCTGTTCATACTCAAATCTTTATGTCAGTTAGATTCTGAGCAAAATTTGCTACTACATCGTACGCATCGGAAGCACAGACGATGAAAAATCAACTTAAAAAGCTCATGTTGAAAAAACAATAATGCCCAAGTGATTTCGTATCTGGCGCATACGACATTTTTTGTTGCATCGTTGCAATAACTTATTTCATTGCTGCTATGATTGTGAGGGAATTCTAATTGATATCTAAATCACACAGATTTTGCAGCTTTATGTCAAAACATGCGTTCTTGATTGTTGTGCAATTTAGACGTTATTTATGTTATGAATTCATGCCTTTACTATTTTATCAATATAGTAATGTTTTTGAAATAAACATGACGGAACGCTGACATGAAGATTTCTGATAGTAACCATTAGACTAATTGGAAAACTAATCTGCTTTCGATGTGGAAATATTTTCATTCAATTGTTTTATATACTCTTATTTTTCTTTAATAAACAAGGAGCCCCTTGTTTTCTGACTTGAATGAGACTACCTATTCTACTGATGATAAAGGATTGGATTGTCTGATATGTATTTGAAAGAGACGATGTAGAAAATAGATTCGTAAAACATTCTCTTTTGTTCGTGAATACATGTAGCTTCCCAAGTTTGCACAATCAAATCTTTAATATGAACTATGATCAAAGTTTCCCTATGACGAATGAATGGTAAAGTATATGGACAACTTTCAATTTGATCATTAAAAATGTTTTTTCATTTATGCTCTTTGAGTCTCTATCGTACCTGAGTTTGTTCCAACCCCGCTACAGCGTGCGCCACAATTCAAGCGGTTGACCTGATCCACCAAGGTCACTTTCTTGGCACTCAGTGTGCACCCCTAAGCATGTGTGAGCCCGACCACAAGAGTGAACCCGACGCGAAAGGAGGGGGTTGAGTGAAGAAAGGGAGGTTACAGGAAGTGACCACTGGAGGTGACTATCCAAGTGCGCATGCGTTTTCTCGCTTCCTCCATCAAAACTTGGAGTGAACTTGTGGACTTAGGGAAACCAAAATTGACCTAGTATCAAGAAAGTTAGGCAAAATATCATTGAGAATAGGCACTTTCTCTTGGGCTAAGAGCCTGAACATTTTGGTGCGTTTGCTGGGAACATATGAGTTAGTGCATAGCCATAAGAAGAATCCAGTGTGAGATAATTGTGGGCTCTAGGTAATCCAAGTAGACCGATCCCGAGGGATTTAAACCGAATAAGGTCTCGTAAACCACTTTTTCCTGCGGATAGAGCCGTTTCAGCATGATACGTCTTCGTTGATTCATAGCTTCAAACAGACCCCTCACGAAACAGTTAGACTTGTAGGACGTAGGTTTAGACAATATGTGGAGAGATTTCCGATGCAAGAGTTACCCTCACAAGCCAAGCAAGTATCACTATTTTTAGATGGCCTGTTGAGCTCTAAACTACGCTCCTATGTGTATTTGAAAGAACCCTAAATGCTAGAGCAATGTGTAAGAATTTGTATAGACATTGAGAACAACTACTTTAATGCTTTTTATCATTTCTATGTTTCTACGGATTACTGATTCTTCATTCCTCACTATTATCGTGGGTGCTCTCATGCTAATAGACTTGGCTTCCCAAGGTCTTGCGAATTGAGGTAATTCTTGCAAAGAATTGGACTCGAAACCTCTGTGTTCACTCAGTTGCTCTTCCTCTACAACATCGTAAATAGAGGGGATATCTTGGGGAAACTGCTCCTGCAAGTCGTCTATTTCTTGAATAGGAGGATGGGTTTCTTGTTCTTTTCTCCACTTCTCTTCTTGTATTTCTCTTAGAAATTCGTGTGAATACTTATGTATGGAAGACAGGTTGTCTTCACCCTCTGTATTTGGTACTTGAGACAGGGATGGTGTATTTCTTTCCTGTGTCTCCAAAGCAATAGGGTTCCTATGCTGATTCTTTTTCTCCTTTCTATCGATCAAATATTCTAACCTCTCCAATAGTCCTTGAGAGTGTAATTCGGGTTTTGCCATGTTATTCCAATTGAGATAACGAGAGGCTTCAAACATAATTTGTGCTATTTCTACCATCTTCATACAAAGTTTAGCTCTCTCAATTTCTAAGTCTGCTCGAGGGTAGTTCTTACTCATTTCAGCTATCTGGGGTCCTTCTTTCAATCTAGCCTGATAAGCATGAAACATTGTGTCTAGGGTTTCTAGTATGGGTTCCACTAAAACTGATGTTGATCTTTGAGCTAGGTTCTCTTGATTTGATTCTTGTGAAGTCAATTCTAGGATTTTGGCTCTCGATTCCTTTAAACTTTCTTCCAACTCTGTTATCTTTTTACTCCATTTTCTCTTAATTCTTTCTCTAGAATCTTTCCAAGATTTTGTCTTTTTAATGCTAGATTCTCCAATTTTACTATTTTTGGCTACTTTCTCAGGATCAAGTTGTTGATTCTGTAAGAGCGCCTGGGCTCTCGTTACGGCTTGGATAGACATGTATGTGGGGTTGGATCCATCTACGTTATGCACAATACCTATCACGTTGATCGGTGTCACTTTTGAAGCATTAGCAGGGTTCTTAGGACAATCTTTGATGATATGCTCTTTACCACACTGAGCACAAAAGCCTTGTATGTTATAGTATTGTGACTGTCCTGCTATTGGAGGATGTGGACGATCCTTTATGAAATGATCTCCTTGGCACTTAAAGCATGGTCCTCTAGGGCCCTGTGGTCTTTGCTGTCTCACTTTGGGCTGTGGATTAGGGTTTGTGTACATCACGTTAGCGTAGTCGGGATCCCAATTGGGTTCCAATGGTGGACTATCGTATTGATATGTTTCCACATGTTCTGGTGACTTTGTGTAATACGCACGTGGACTATCTACATGAGTAGAGTCAAAACTGTTTGAGTTTGGCTCACTTTCTCTGATCAAGGGTGAAGAAGGCACTAAAGCCCTATTGAGGTTCTCTTCTGCAGCTGCGTATTTAACTAAGATGACATTAGCTGGTGGGGGTGGCTGCTGAGCTAGAACAGGTTGATGTCTCTGTTGAGCCTAATAAGGATAGTTCTGTGGAGGCCTATAGTAATGAGGCTGAGTATTATATTGACCTTGATACCTACCTAGTTGTGGGTATGCTTGCGGGAAGCTCTATCGTACTGCTTGTTTGTTGTATGGGCAGTCTTGAGCCGTATGATTTGTGTATCGTCTCTCAATCGTACAGTATTGGCCACTAGGGTTGGCTTGTAGTTGTGTTGCATTGGGGCACACATTTGCCATATGATCACCACCACAGGTGTAACAACGCTTGTTTGTTGTTAATCTAGGCATCTGTTTACTAGAAACTTCTAATTTCTGGGCCACTTTTTCTGCTAGGTCTTCTATCGAGCTAGACAATTTTGAGGATGATACAGATGAACAATCTGAGTCCTTATAGACTTTTGAGAGTTCCAACTCGTCTCCTATGTCACCTCACTCTAGAGGAATTATTGAAGCTTAAACCAGAACTGTGGAAGCACATAGCAAATCAATTCCCTGAGCTTGCTACTACTCCCTCACATATAGGATCACACAAGAAGGTAACAGAGATACCCCTAGAAAGAATCCCAGACATAAGTGAAGGAGAGGAAGGTAACACTTATCTTCCAATAACCCATCAGGGCTACACCACCAAATCCATCTTAGATTCAGGAGCCGGAGTAGCCATTGCTACCACTGCTTTATGGAAATGTTGGGGTAAGCTAGCATTAAGACCTAATAGGATGAAGCTACAAATGTTGACGGACATATAGAAAAGCCATTAGGCTTACTAGAAGGCATATCTCTCACCACTTGTGGTGTGGAGTTTGAGCATACTTTTGCCATTTGTGATTTTGGGAAAAATCATGCGTATGCGATGATTTTAGGACAACCATTCATGCATCAGTTGCAAATCGTATAAGATTGGGGAACTAATTCTTTGTACTTGCAAAATTTAGGAGTGACTACTAAAGTCAATCTTGAAGACTATTCCCATCAAGATGTACCCCCAATACAATGGAATACCATCTATAAGACATAAGAAGAAACACAATCAGTACACTCATTGGAATCAAACCCTTCATGGTTGCATGAGGATACTCATCTATGGATGTGTAAAGTAGCCAAACAAGAGGAAGACCAATTAGAAGCCAGAACCTTAGGTTTAGAACAACATCCACAAACCCTTCAAGACCCAGCTTATGCACCTGTAATATTTCCAGACGAAGAATTCGAGCCTCATGGTTGGGCAAAAATATTAGCAACAATGGATGTAGCCATCAATGAAGAACAATGGACAGCCCACTGTGACGAGGATGGCTATGACATTTCAATCTTCACAATAGAGCCAATCATGTGTGATTCAATTATAGAAGAATGTGAACCTAGCACTGATGCATTCAAGGATGCAAGTGACTTCGATCTAGAGTCAATCATTATGGACCCTCCCTTTGCATCAGATGAAGAATATTTCTACGAAGTAGTAGCTCACCCTCAGAGACACGAAGAAATTATGAATGATGTGAGGCTAACCACACAAGTGACTGCCAAAAGTAAAGGTAAGAAAAGAAAGAGAAAGAAACCACGTAGGAAGAAGAATCTTTGTTTGAGGTTCTCAAGAACTTCAAGAAGTATGAAATAGAAGATAGAAGAATAATGGTACGAATGCATAAGAGAGAAGTTGACGTTGGAGAAGTATACGATAACCGAGAGAAAACCAAAAAAATCATAGTAACCATCGAAGGAGAAGAAGAAAAATGTACATACATTGGGCTTGATTTGACAATTGAAGAAGAAGAAGAGTTAGTTGCCCTATTGCGAGAATATAGAGATGTGTTCGCATGGAGTTACAAAGACTTGAAAGGAGTAGATCCAGATATATGCTCCCATAGAATCCCTATGACTCCACATGCAAAACCTACGACACAAAAACCATACACGTACAATGATAACTACGCTGCGAAGATTAAAGAAGAAATAGATTGTTTGATAGAAGCAGGATTCATTTACGAAATTGAGCATACCAAATGGGTATCCCCCATTGTGGTTGGGCCCAAAAAGAATGGAAAATTGCGTGTGTGTATTAGCCTTAAAAAAGTTAATGCCGCCACGATTAGAGATAGTTATCCTCATCCTATCACGAAACATTTATTGGAAAGAGTTGCGGGCAAGGAAGTTTACAGCTTTCTTGATGGGTTTTCAGGCTATAATCAAGTAGCCATTGCTCCAGAAGATCAACACAAGATGGCTTTTGCCATAGAATGGGGCATATTTGCATTTCGTGTAATGCCATTTGGCTTCACAAATGCACCCACCACTTTCCAGCGACTCATGTGTCATGTTTTTAAGAAATTCTTACACAAGAATTTGGAAGTTTATGTCGATGACATATGTGCACATTCGAATATGAGGTAGACTCATATCCCAAAACTAAGGTAAGTGTTTGACAAATGTCGAGAATATCAAGTCTGTCTGAACCCAGAAAAGTGTGTTTTCATGGTTAGACAAGGCAAAATTCTAGGACACATTGTGTCAAAGAATGGAATCTCTATGGATGAAGAAAAAGTGAAAGTAATTGCAGATCTACCTAGACCAAATAACGTGAAAGAGGTACATGTTGTCATGGGTCATTGTGGTTATTACAGGTGATTCATACACATGTATGCAATCATAGCCAAGCCTTTGTACTCTCTTTTGACCAAGTTTGAACGGACAGATGAGTGTGAAAATTCATTCAATGAACTTAAGTGAGGTTTGTGCTCATCACCTATATTAACCACCCCGGATTGGAGCAAGCCGTTCCATGTACATGTGGATGCATCCAACTATGCCATAGGATGTGTGTTAGCACAACCCACGAATGAAGGAAATACAGATCTCCCCATAGCTTACGCGAGCAGATAGTTGAATGCAGCAGAAAGAAATTACACCACTACAGAACGAGAAGGATTAGGAATTATCTATGCGTTAAAGAAATTCAAACAGTATTTGTTGGAAAACAAGTTCAAATTCTTTATAGATCATCAAGCATTATTGTACTTAGTCAATAAGCCATGTAATACAGGACAACTGATACATTGGTTTCTATTACTCATGGAATATGACTTTGAAGTAGTAGTCAGGAAGGGAAGGACACACTTCAGAGTTGACCACCTTTCAAGATTAACCATAGGAGAAGCTCCTCAAGGAATAGCGGATGAATTACCCGATGCACATTTGTTTAACCTAGAGATAGTACCAGAATGGGCTAAGCCTATCGTCCCTATTCTCACATATGGACCCAAGAATCCTAGGGTAAGGATCAAAGAAGGAGAGATTTCCAAGTCTCAAAGATATCAAATAATAGCAGGAAGCATATACAAACAGGATAATCAAAAGATTCTTGCTTGTTGTGTAGATGAACCAGAACATGCGAATTGGTTGCAATTAGCACACGTAGGTGCATTAAAGCAACATCATTCGAAACATCATACGTTGCAGACACTGCATAGACTAGGAGTATATTGGCCTTCTATGGAAGCAAATGTCTACAAGTTGTGTAAAGAATGCCCTATTTGTGGTGAAAGACCATCAGTAGAACATGCTACATTATATCATGTGTCTCTCACACCGGAATGGAGTGAACCCTTAGTGACGTACTTGAGGACAAAAACATTCCCTCAAGAAATGACCTTAGCACGACAACGTAGTCTAGAGTAGGATACCTAAGACAATCTATACAAACGAGGACGAGATGGATACCTAAGACAGTGTGTTCATGAAAGCGATTATTTGAGCGTACTAGAGACTGCACACCAAGGTGTTGCAGGAGGTCATTTTGGCCCCGACAGGATCATCAAAGCCATTCTCTTTGCAGGATTATGGTGGCCAACTCTTCACATGGATGCACATACCTATGTTAAGAGATGTGATGTGTGCCAAAGAACTCAGTTTCCTACTCACAGAGATGAAATGCCATTGAAACCCATGATGGGAGGACGTGCATTTTCTACATGGGGCATAGACTTTGTAGGACCCATTAACCCCCTTGCAAAAGGTACTCATGCCGAATACATCATAGTTGCCACGGACTATCTTACCAAATGGGTAGAGGCCAAGGCCACAAAAAGGAATGATGCACACACGACTGCAAAATTCTTTTTTGAAAATGTCTTTACAAGATATGGATTGCCTATAGAGTTAGTGAGTGATCGAGGAACTCACTTTCTAAACCAGGTCATTGAATATTTGTTACAGGATTTTATGGTGATTCACAAGAAATTTGCACCATATCATCCTCATGCCAATGGTCAAGCTGAAAGTACTAACAAGATCCTTTGTAACGTACTGACGAAACTCGTGAACAACAAACGTCAAATTGGGACAAACAGTTACACCATGATGTTTGGGCATATCGAGTGGCCTACAAGACCGTACTCAATGCAACTCCCTTTCAGATGGTTTTTGGTCAGAATTTTGTGCTTCCTTTGGACTTTTTGATACCAACCCTTAAGGTTGCACAAGAACATCAGTGGAGCGCCCATCAATTATCATCAAGAATAATGGACTTGGAATGATTAGGAGAAACCAGGCTGAAAGCAGCAGCAGGTATATATGTGGCAAAGAAGTGACAGAAAGCCTACTCTGATGCACATGTGAAAGATAAAGGCTTAAAAGAAGGAGATTTAGTCCTAGTGTATATACTAAAACAACATGCACGAAAAGAAAAGCAAGGTTATGGATCTATGATCATTAACAGACTCTCAACAAGTGGAGCGGTACTATTAGCCACTCTAGAAGGAGACATAATGCCTAATTTCATTAGTGGCTGTAGAGTCAAGTTATATCAGGAACCTCTTACTGAGGACATGCTTAGACAACTCACGTTGGCAAAGAAGCGTAAGGAGGAAGAAAAAAGAATACGTGCTGAAGCTCAGGCAGAAGCTATAGAAGACATTAAGTGCTTGAAGCTTAGAAGACAACGACTAGGGAGAGAACATTATAACCATCCGGAAACAACACCCATATACCCCATGGCCATGTGTCAAGCAAAGTCAAGTACTCATCCTAGCATAGTGGATAGGAGACCATTCATTACAGTCATGCTAGAGCATGGCAACCCTTGCCAAGAGCTTAGGGCTTTAATTGAAGGTGCTACAACTAGTGCAATTAGATGGTCCCACTTTAAGGACTTAGGAATAGAAATGCGACCAATTGAGGCATACCTCATAGGGCTAGGAGGCACAGAAACCCCTTGCATGGGTGAGGTGGACCTTCCTATCCTCATACACGATGTGACCATGATAGCAAAGCTACTAGTGTGCCATGATGACTACCTGATAGAACCCCTAATCCTTGGCCAAGATTGGCTATACGATCACTCAGTGGACCTAAATCTTAGACAAAGCTCCTTGTAGATTGGAACCTTAGATCAGTAGCGAGTGATACTGCTTGACTTCCCTAACTGCACTCCACCTGAGGTATGTAACCCTAGACCATATGAACTCCATGCGATGGAGGATATGAAGTTCTTTGGCCAGATCCCTTGGCTAAGCACGCCCCCTCCAAAGTCAACCCTTGAGATCTTGTCGATGGATAGGGGCCAGACAAGAAAATGTCAATAGATTTTCTCCCGGTCTTCCAACAATGGTCAGGTGGGTTGCATCAGTGGTCAGATGGGTATCCACACTTACTGTAGACTGGCCTAGATTTGTGATACAAAACGATGCACTTCCTAATGGGTAGGTTTTGCAAGTGTTGGACCTCCCTTCATTTCCAAAGTAGAGTGTCCATCTGCTCTCTCAACCTCAACCACAAAGGCGTCAACCACAATGGAGGAGCCCAGACCAACGACAATATCGGACAACCCAAAGAGGAAAGCAGTATCAACATAACCGAGCAAGCAGCACGAGATAAATATGGGTGCCAAAAGGATAGAAAGCACCGACAAATTTCAACAATGCAGATGAAGGCAAGATGAAGTTTCAACAAAATCAGAGGCAGTATCCAAAGCCTTCTCGACCTTCTTCTACGAGTACGAACAACAGACAAATTTGGATCGCCAAGAAGTACCTTATGAATCAACCCACACCCATGCAGATTTGGGTACCCAAACAGTGTATCATAGCTCAACCCTCAAGCCATGTAACACATACCCCTCAGAAATCTCTTCACCCCTCAATATCACCACATCCCATATCACCTTTTTTCCCTCAGCAGAAGCATACCACCCGCTCAGAAACTCTTAGGAAGTGGATACCGAAATGTATCTAGATGTCTCTTCAAAACCTGTTGTCTAACATTACTCCCACCCCGATTGAACACCATCCTTGTAATAACTCATTCACAACTGAACTTTGTACAAATCCACACACCATAACCCAACATCACTTATAATAACAATCTCATCAAGCAATGTATGCACTATCTAAAGCGTGTAGGTGTCTAGAGACCTGCACTAGTTTTGCAAACATCATTCCATAAACCACATCACAACACTTGGCTACATGGGTTACACATCGGTTATGGAAAGGGATTGCGGTCTCACTTTAATGGGATCATGATTAATTTCCATACTAATGTGCTAATCTTTTGTAGCAGATCTTCTACACACTCGCATCATTCATCATGCAGGCAAAAGGACCACCTGAAGTTGGCCCAGTGCACCTGTGGTAAATTTTGTCGACTTACTGGCTGAATCATATCCTATTGAACAATCGACCAGAATTTCAAGGATTCCCAGGACCTATGCGGATCGATGAGCCTCCTAGGGGATATACTAAAAAATTTCATCGTAGTTCACATTGGTTTCAAGGTTTAGCATGACCTTTGGTAGATGCAGATTTTATTTTTGATGCCAATTCGACTTTTTATAGGAGCAAATGGGGCAAGTATCAGTTCTTCTTCAGAGAGTTTGAAGCACTCTAGAATACAGTAAGACTTAAAGCATGTTTGGGTGAGAGCACACTTCACTGAATACTTCAGTGATCCATTGCCTAAACCAGGTTTCTACAGGTGCTACTACTTGGTAACCACATTGACAGCTTCTGAGAACAAGGATTTGCGAGGCACATTCATTTTGCCATCCTAAGTAAATGACCCACCGTTTAAGAAGTTTTATCTTTCTAAAGATTTGATTAGAGCTGCAATCAAGATACATGAACTCACACGCCGACAGAGCGAGAAAGGCTAATTCTAGAACCTATGAAGCGTGGTGATGTTACTAAATGGGAAGACATCTCGGCAATCACACCTAAGGTATCTAAGCCACTAAGAATCTGTATGCAACATTTCACATTCCAGCTCAGGATCAATTCACCATGCCCCACAAATGCATTTGGTTTGGACTCTAGCTTGTATTGGACCCCAAACAGTTGATCTTGCAAGTTGGATTATTGATCAGTTGTATCTAGTGCAGCAAATATGGGAAAGGAAAAAAATCATCCATGGATGTTGTGCTCTTACGAGAATTGTTTATATGTGTTTAGCATATGACTTGCCAATAGAGCGTGTGATGACAAGTGAAGAATTGAAGGATTTCAAAGGAACCCCCAAGAAGGCCAGAAAGTCCAGCAAGGGATGGGCAGGCAAGCGCATGCGAGGATCTATCCCATGCCTACAAGTTCCAGAGTCCCCGTCACCTCAACCATCTCTAGAACAGTCACCTATGGAACCCCCTGTAGTTATACAACCAATTCACATATGCCTGTCATGAACTATCATCACAGAAGGCACTACCAGTGCAGTTACCTCTCAGGAAACTTTAGTTTAGGAACCTACCACCACAGCAACGAAAATTCCCACCACCATTGGTGCAGAAGCATTTTCTTTCCCCATACCCAATATGGAAGCTGAACCAATGAATACCACATTTGATTTTGAAATGCCGGATGCTTTTTCAAATGAATTTCAGTTTTCTAAAGGCCAGTTTTTCTCTCAAGAATATGAACGACCAAGCTACCCTACCACTCCGCCTAATCAATAGCAAGGACAAGCAGTCTCTAGCTCCGAAGAAGAAAGGACAGAAACAGATGATGAAGACGGAGATGATGAAGCTAGTCAAGGAAGCCAGGAATCTCAAGAGAATGTGCAGACGGATGAACAAGAATAGCACACTGATACCCAGGGTGACACAAGCACGCATGAAGATGAAACAATTGAAGTGGCGGCCTACACCTTGGCAATCAAGAAATTATATCGCACCATGGAAGCAGTTTAGAAGAAAGCCAAGCACTTGTAGAATAGGAACTCGCTACAGGAGGCTTTGAAGAAGCCTACATTCAAGATTTCAGAGAACTAGTGAAGTCAGTAGGAACGGATGAAGCATTACACTATTTGCAAAGAAAACCACTACCACAATTTGACCCATGACGTGTACGTTTGTTATCAAAACTAGGTCCATATATTCGTGTCCCAACGGATGGCCAGTCATCACAAGAGGCCCGAGAAGCTCGCCTCATCCTTGAAGAATCTTTGGTAGAAGAAACAATCATCATCGGCTCCCTGCCTCACACCTCTACTGTACAACCCACCACAATTGTCGAGGTACCCACCACCCCAATCACTCCTCTTTCACCTCCCACCCCTCCAATCTCTCCTGTACACCCTCCCTCTCCCCGACCATCCACATCTTTCGATAGTGCAGTAGCGGAAGCCTTTGTTGCCTCCATTCCTCTCACACTTTCTGCACCTACACAACCTAGCCGTCCTCCTAGGACTTTCACCCTTCCATCCAGTCCGTTTCTCCATCCAACCATCCCTTCCTTTCCCACCCCTCCAAGAACACTATTTCCATTTCCTCCTCCATTGACCTTTTCCCCCGTCCCACCTCCCCGACCCATTGTAATTCCTCTTTCCCCTTTCCACCAAGCAGTTCAAGAAACACCATATGTAAATTACTTGACAACATTTGTAAATCCTGTATTTACACCCACTCACGCACCAACTGTCACTCCACTATTCACAGTCACTGAACTCGACACCACATCCAGTGACATGGACATATCACTACCCACTGCACCACCACTCACCTCATCTAATGCACCATCACATTTAGGCACAACATATTTTTCCATTGTTACCACTGCATCCACATTCCCATCCCTATTTCCCCTTCCCCTTGCATCAACACCCACACCCACAGCATCTGCATTCACTACACCATTAATTTTATCACCACTATCAACACCGCATTTCGTCAGATGTTCGCATGCATGACTCAAGTGAGAGATGAGTTTGCATCTCTTGGGACTAGTTACCAGATGCTGCAGCAGACAACGAACGATTTATAGTTGCAGCTAAATTCATTATCAATAGAGAATGCATCGCTTAACACCCGCTACCAAGAGCTACGTCAGGCCTACCACAAACTCGAACTTGAAAGTGAACAGAAGACAAAAGAGTCCGTTACAGACATTGAAAACTTGTTAAGGGCTCAAACTATTCACAATGCGATGCTTACGAGAAACATGGGACTGCTCAGACGCCACTTGGCAGCACTAAAGAAGAGAACCAACGTCTACAGGAACAGAACAGAGAAAACTTGGAAGCTGCTTTAGATCAACTGGACAAACCTGTGAGTCCCAGTCGTTTCAAAGCTGTCCCCTCTGAATCTATGAAGATGTTATTGGAAGATCATGTCAAATTATTAGAGGAGTATGATAGTATGAATGAGGAATACCAGAAGCTCAAAGAAGAACACAAGATATTGCAGTTACGAGCACCTGTACAACAAGCACCAACCGCTCCTGCAGCCCCACCAATTGAAATCATCGAGGAACTCAATGCTCTAAGGGCCCAAGTAGTAACTCTCCAAAAACAAATAGCAGCATACGAAGCACCCCCTAGGCCAGATTCCCCACCGGACTACCAGCGGATGAAGAAACAGTGTCTATCCCGATGGAGGACACTTTTGAAGAAGCATATGAACACCAACCCATCCCAAGCGGACAAGTCACGGCCGAGGGCCACACCACATTCGAACTCCCTACTCCCGCATGGATGAAGACTGTAGAAGAACTTGGCCGAACCCACTCAGCATGTGTGGAAGTTCAGTTACATGCAATGGCCATGATAGAGGAACGAATATTACAATCACATTACTTTGCTCACTTGGCCCCTCACAGGTATATATCTAGGCATGAGCTACAATACAAACCATATTTTATGTTAATGGCAGAATATCAGTTGGCCATTGAAAAGGAAATAGGCAAGAAACCCTCCCACGCAACTCAGTTTGAGCCTGATGATTTGCCACCAGACGTGCATAGAGGAGAAATATATCAACCAACTTGACGCCAGGATTTATTACAAGAATATCCTGAAATGATGAGCACATGGGTCAAGGCACCACTCCATTTAAAGTATAACCCATGTTGGGGACCCATGCCAAGACGACGCTCCTGGAAGGCCTTTGCAATCAAAGTACAGAACAACAAGCAATGCCAGGACTGGCTCAATTACCCATATTTCGTGCCACCCACCGGACCACCCACAGTAGGATATATGATGGCAACGATTCGCCAATGGCTCCCTTGCTTACAACGCATGGCCGATGTAGCAGCGCATATGATTGTCAAAATGTTTGACATGATGCAGGTGGTATTCAAAGCTTTCCGTCACATCAAGGCGCCACATGTGAACACCCCGAGATTCGAGCATGGTAATCAAGATTTAGCTTATTATATGAGTACGACACCATCGCTCGGAGTGTGTTATGCCTGGCACTATCACATCAAATACTTATCGGCATGCTATAAAATGATGTTCGAAGAAATGTTCACTACTAGTTTCTAGGAATATCACTCAGAGGTGTTCATCAGCAGACCCACACACTTACTTCAATTATTTGCTTGTGAACAAATGGTGTATTCCACGCATTACAGACTACCGCCACCAGAGGAACCTCAGCCCATATATTGGGAAAAACGTGAAGCAGATCTTGCAAGAGGTATCCGCATTTCAGAACACACCCTCGCTCAAGACCTCCTACAAAATTATATCCGACAAACCCCACAACAAGCTTCTGTCGAGGATGACAGAAGCGAGAGGGAGGGGGGTGTTGGCAATAGCAAGAGGCACAAACGTCGAGGAAGCATGTAAAGATAGAGCACAACGAAGTAGTGGGGAGCCAGTCGAATTATTTTTCAAACAAATATGTTTTAAAATACTTTTTCAAAACCTACAATAGTGATTAATATGTTTTAAAATACTTTTTCAAAACCTACAATAGTGATTTTCATCACTATTGTACCATATGTAACATAGAAAAACACATTTTGTAATTTGTAGCTCCATTTTGTGTAAGCCAAGGAGTGCTCGAGTTTGAGGAGCTTACGTAGAACGAGCCTACCAAATTTGGTTATTTTTAGACCTCGTTTACCCTTTCAAATAGCACCTAGAACCTATTTTTTAACTATGTCGGTCACTAGATGTGAAACCGATCAAAACTATTCTAGAATCTATAAAAAGATCTAGAGAGCTCATTTTACAGGTTAGCTTGTATGAGTAGAGAAGAGCTTAGAGCTATTTGGAGCTTGTAATTGAGATCTTGAGTAATAGAGTCCATTTTTCTTACCTTCCATTGTGTCTTGCTTGTCTCTTCATTGTGTGTGTGTATGTGTGTGTGCATCTCTATGCTTCTCACCGTCACTCTCACTTCATTTCACATTCACGATCTTCATATCACTCCTATCTCTTCCGTGGATTGACATTAAGGGGGTGGAGCTTCTTAACGTGGTTCTCACCATTGTGCTAGAGCAACATGGTAGTTTCTAAAACTCTCTCGAGAGGAAACCATGTGCCCATGACCACCATCCTCTCTCAAATTAAAAGCAGCTAGCGTCAACAATTGGCATTCAAATACATAATGAAAATGACAAGAATGAATCGGGGAACCAATCCTAATACATTCATTAGTTCTAGCTCTACCAACATGCCATACATAGACTTACCAATCCTATCTAGAATTCATATAATTTTTATTATTTTTCATGGGGCTTCCAATGAAGACTTGGATGAGCATGCTAGGAGGTTCTTGCCTCTCTATAAAAATAGAGGCCTCCAAGGAAGATACTCTCATGGCTCTATTTGTAGCCATCTTGCAGGGATTGGTTGACAAAAGGATCATTTGATTCTGTAATGGTCACTTTGTGGCATGGGATGGCATGATGCAAGGCTTGATGGAAAACTTTAGGCTAGGAAACTCAATCAAACAAACCTTGGATGAGTTTGAGTGTCTTACGCTCAAGACTATTGAATGCTTCCCAAAATTGCTCATTGGAGCCAAAAAACTCAATGCTAAGCTTTCATATTCTCTTTTGGGCTTCTTAGTCAAGAAGTGGTTGGAAGGTTCTTCTACTAGCTTTGCAAGCATAAATTGAGTGATTTATTTTGCCTCCTAGTGCCCCCATAGAGAAATTCACCTCTATGACATTGTGATAGAGTAGCTGAGGATCCACTTTGGTGGGCCACTATCCCTTACATGCTCTTTAGGAGATGAAGGCATGTGTCCTAACTTGGGTGGTAGCTAGAGGCCCTGAAGTGGACAAGCTATAGAGGATCATGTACCCCAACTATGACAAGAGATAGAAGAGATGAAAGACCAATAAAAAATGCATTGTATGGCATACTCAACATAATAGGAAGGGCCACTCCAAGTTGGAATATCCACTCAAGGCAGTATGCTAATTCAGCAAAAAAAAATGGACATGGAGCCAAGTAATATGGCTACTTCAAAGGTCTTAATGAGGCGCGATGAGCAGCTCACTGAGCCTCATTGGAACTCAAAGCACTTTGCTTGGGTAAAGATCCGTTTTTACTATGTTCCATGCAAATATTACCCAAACAAATAATAACAACAACAAAAATGGGAGAAATCAATCCAACAATCAAAATGAAAGCCACCCACAACAATCAATCATATGTTTTAGGTGTAAGGAAGACAAAAACTTTCCAAGTGATATTTTCTTGAGAATGCTCCTCTATGGAGAAATTTTCCAGACAATAGAGATCATTATACAAAATATTGCACTAAAGATTGTTGGGTGTGTGTAGAAGTGCGAGAGACACATGAGAAGCACACATGAGGAGCACAAACATAGCAAGACACACAGGCTATAATAGCCCTCTCTATTGATGATGATGAGAACTGAAGTAAGAGTTGAATAATATCCTTAACTACAAAGTACCACCACATATGAGTGTAGCAAGTTTGTGGTAACATGGGGAAAAGAGCTTTAGCCAACACTAGAGTAAAACTGCCCATGTATAGGGAAAAGATTCACATCAAAGCTACTCAAGGAACACATAAGTGTAACAAACCCCCCTAGAGCAAATGATGTGAACATATACAAGGAGTGACAGATCAACCCCCACAAGGTAATAAGCCTAAAGCTTTGTGAAAAGCTTCAAAATTTTCCCATGAAAGAGCTTTGGTGAATATGTCTACCACATTATCTTGTGCACGCATATATACCAAATTAATATCTCTTACATGAAGGCACTCTCTCACATAGCGATAATACACCTCAATATGTTTGTTCCATGCATGAAACATTGGGTTTCATGCAATAACCAATGCACTCTGACTATTAGTGAGAATATGTATAGCAGCATCAACCTCCATGCAAAGATCCATCAATAGGTGTTTCCGCCATATATACTCCATTGTCACTATGAAAATTGCTCCGTACTCAGCTTCGCAACTCAATGTCACCAGTGTAGGTTGCTTCTTACTCAACCAAGATATGCATGAGTCTCCAAGGAAAAAGCAAGTACCACTAGTGGACACATGAGTATCATAACAACCAACCCAATCACTATCTATAAAAGCATGCAAGCATGGTTGAATATGCAACCAAGTGATAGGTAGGAGATGGTTGAACCACACCCTTGATAGATAGGAGATGGTTGAACTACACCCTAAGAGAGAGGATTAGGAAGTAATCCTCAACCATGGCTTTTGGGGCAAGTGGTTAGCGCATCACATTCCTAACCAAGAGGTTGTGAGTTCAATTCCTTACATTGGTTATAGAGCCTAGGAAGTAGGCTTGGGAAAGGTGGATTGACCTAATGGCCTCTAAAAAAGGCACTTGGGCATCCTCTATATGAAGCTTATAAAGTAGCACATGTCACTTTCACAAGTTAGCCTAACAATGATTGAGGTGTATCTCTCAATCTATAGGTCGAATTGAGGCATGTAAGATACCATTGGAAAGATCTAAGATGAACTTTCCAAATCTAATGAGATAGCTAGCGAAGACCTTGGGAATCCATGGGTGGCACTTGATTGAGGTTTCAAGATACCAAACATGGGTGAGAATAAGGTTCAAGACTGAGGTTGAGAACAAGGGCCCAAGACACCAAGGTTGCGAACAAGAAGGTTCAAGACACCAAGGTTGAGAGCAAGGGTTCAAGAGACCAAGGTTGCAAACAAGGTTCAAGAAACTATGCGAGGTTGAGGATATCAATTCAAGGGTACCTAGGGAGTTCAAGGGGCTGATCACCGAGGCTAGGGGATACATGAGCACATCATTGAGGACAACGATCAACTTAAGGGGGGAAGAATTTAATAAAGTGATAGGTAGGAGATGGTTGAACCACACCCTTGGTAGATAGGAGATGGTTGAACTACACCCTAAGATAGAGGATCAGGAAGTAATCCTCAACCATGGCTTTTGGGGCAAGTGGTTAGCCCATCACATTCCTAACCAAGAGGTTGTGAGTTCCATTCCTTATAGAATATCTCTTCCACAAAAGAGACCTAAACTCAAATAGCCTTTGAGATATCTAAACACACGTTTCAGCTTGGCAATGCTTAGTGCTAGGGATATGCATGAATCAACTCTACATACTGTATATCCGGCCTTGTGTTGCATGCATATATAAGACATCCCACAGCTTGCTGATAAAGAGAAGTGTCCAATGCATCACTCGAATCCTCAACTAAGAACCTAAATCCTATCTCAATTAGTGTGGAAACTGGCTTGCAATCCTCAAAGTCAAAATGCTGAAGTAGTTTTTCAACATACTTTGCTTGATGCATAAGAATTCCCCCCTCAACTGATACAAACTGGATGCCAACATAGTAGCTCAAAAGACCAAGATAAGTGACATCAAAAGTGTGGTGCAAATAAGCCATAAGAATGTCAAGTTTTTCATAACAAACCCAATCAAGAGTATGTCATCAACATAAAGAACAAGCACTATAAGATCAGCCCCATCTTTGCGTACATAGAGTGTGCTTTCAATTGGACTACATGTGAAGTTGAGAGTAATCAAGTGCTTATGGATTTTGACATACCATGCACATGGAGCTTGCTTAAGACCATACAAGGCCTTATGCAAGTGACAAACCATATGCTCTTTCCCTTTCATGGCAAATCTTGGAGGTCGCTTCACATAGACCTCTTCTTGCAAATCACCATTCAAGAAAGTTGTTTTTATATCCAAGTGATGTACTTTCCAACCTCGATGGGCACCCAATGTAGCAACGGTACGAATGGTAGTCATGTGTGAAGTAGGTGCAAAAGTTGGCCATATTGTTGTGCATATTGTTTGGCAATGAATCTAGCTTTATAGCGATCAATGCTACCATTAGACTTTCTCTTAATCTTGTAAACCCACTTTGTACCAATGGAATTTTTTCATTTTGGCGATCCACATAACTCCCGAGTACCATTCATGTGTATGGAATCCATTTCTGATTGCATAGCACTCATCCATTGTGGATTGTCACATGCATCTTCAAAAGTAAGTGGCTCTTCATTACATGTTATTGCAATAAGAAAATAATCCACAAAATTACTTGATGCATGGTAAGAGCTTGATCTTGTTCTACCAAGTAAAGGTGCACTTAGTTTGTTGTTCTACAAAGTTTGTTTCAGCCACTTTGGCATAGTTTGTGCACTCTTGATAGACATATGTTCATTATGTAATACATCATCAACATGTATATCATGTGTGGGCTGAATTTCATGCTCATTTTCGTCCATATTTTGATGCAAATGTTCAACCATATGTGGCTAGAAATTTCCATCACTTTCAACCATTTTTGGCTAGAAAATTTCAGTCATGTTTGGCTAGAAATTCTCTGCATTTTCAGCTTCATTTTGCTGGAATTTTTCAACTCTTTGAGCCTCAGTTGGCTGGTCTACATGTCCATAGTCATGCACACCATTTTGGAACAAAGCCATGAGTGTATCGACCACATTTTGTGAGTTAATTATTGGCTATTTTTTGCATTCAAGTAAAAGGAAAATTGATTTTTCAGCAAATGCCACATCTTGACTCATAATATTTGTGCTCGTCAATGGATGGTAAAAATGATAACCCTTACTTTCAGCAATATAACCAATAAATATACATTTCTTTGCCTTTTCATCAAGTTTATGCCATTGTTGTGATGGCACAAGAGTATATGCCAAAGAACCAAACACACGCATATGACTAGCCATAGGCTTATGTCCATTCCAAGCCTCATAAAGAGTTATGATTCTCATTGCTTTTGTAGGGCAGTGATTCAACACATAATTTGGGCACATGATCGCTTCCATCCAAAACTTATCACCAAGGTGCTTTCCTTTAACCATACATCGTGCCATTTCAAAGAGTGTTCTATTTTTATGCTCGACAACACCATTTTGCTGAGGTGTATATGGCATCATACATTGGTGTGAAATTCATCTTTCACAAATAAAAGCATCAAACTCATGTGACATGTATTCACCACCACGATCCATGCGTAGACTCAAGAGCTTGTTCGAAGAAAAAATTTCAACCATAGCTAAAAATGCTTTGAAACAAGAAAGTACCTCATTCTTTAATTTTATAGGATACACCCATGTATGGCTAGTAGCATTTTCAATGAAGGTAACAAAGTATACATGCTTCCCAAAAGATGGAGTCTTGACAGGACCACATACATCATTATGAACAAGCTGCAATTTTCTTGTAGTGTGTATATGACTATCTTTTGGAAAAGAAGCATGATGCATTTTTCCAAGAATGCAACCTTCACATGCATGCTTTTCAATGGACTTAAGTGTTGGAAAAACAATAACCATGTCCCTCTTTTGCAAATAAAGCAAACTATTGAAGTTCAAGCCACGAAAAAAGTATGAGCAACCAAGGCATTCAAGGCAGCCCTCTTGTATGTATCCATGCGATACAAACCATTACATAATGTACCAAACATCACGATAATATCACCATTACTGAAATCATGAATCATACACTTATCATCAACAAAGTGTACATGAAGTCTAGCTTTAACAATCAACGGAATTGAAATTAAGTTCTTATTGATACTGGCTACATACAATGCATTTTTCAAGAGAATCACGTCTCCATTTGTATCATAAGCCAAATTTCTCCTACTCCAATGATAGGATAAGAGCCATTGTTTGCACACACCATATGTCCTCCTTTGGGTGCATCTTTGAAAGATACAAAAAACCTTTTGCATGAAGTTATGTGCTTTGAAACACCACTATCAAAGAACGAATCTAAATCATCCTCACTCACAACCATATATTTAGAATGCAAAGATGCTTGATAATGACATGTAGCAACACATGCCCAAAAATCTTGAGCCCTGATGGCTTCAACATTCTTTGCATTTGCTGAATTTTAAGCAATAGACAAGTAGGAGTCCTTCTTTTTATTGCACTTATCAAGCTTTCTACACTCATCAATAGTATGACCAGCCTTTCGGCAATATTTGCATCTCTTCTTCTTTTGCAAATCAACATCATTAGAGGAATGAGTGGAAGAGGAAGGTTGAGGCTTTGGTTTTTATGAACCCAAACCTGAACCACACTTGCTTTTCCCCTTTTGTGAGATAGCAAGTGCTTGCATTCCCTCAATCAAACCACTACTATTCAATCTAGATTGCTCTTCTTGAAAAAGAAGAGACTCAACCTCATCAGATGCATACATATTGATATTCCCTTTTGCTACCAAATGGAGTGTAATGGAAAATCTTTGAAAAGATTTTGGCAATCCTTTCAACAATATAGAGATGAGTGATGCATCCAGGACAATCCCATCTATGTTTGCCAATTTCTCTTTCAAGTCCTTGATGCATGTCACATACATAGCCATAGGCTCATTTTCAGCCATATGTGCATCCTCAAGTTTCTTCCTCAAGTATGCAACACGTGCTTCATTACGCACGTCATACAAAAAAGCAAGAGTTTCCCATGCTTGTCTTGATGTAGAACATGACCGAATGTGTGGAACTATATGACGCTTCACAAAAAGTGCAATCAATGCATGAGCTTGTGCATCTTTTTCATCCCATCTAAGCTGCTCCTGTGTAGATGGAGGAGTAACCACTCTACTTGAAGAAGAAGCTTCATCTGTGACAGTAGACTATGCAGTAGAAGAACCTGCGGGTCTTCGATCTACATCTTCCACTATGCTTCAAAGTTGTTTGCAACAACAACATACCTCATCATGTAAGAACACATTGGATAGTTGGTCCCATCAAACTATCTTTAGCTTGAAGCATGCCAAAAAAGCCGCTGCTACCCCCCATTTCACTAAAGAACAAGAATGTGACAAAATCTTTACTTCAATGAAAGCTAAAATGAATGCTAAAGTTTCAGCTCACAAACTGTCACTTTGATGGTGATTTTGACTACAGGAATAGCTTTGAAATGGGGGTAAAACCCAATGCATATGGTGAAAATGTTTCTTGGCTGTTGAAATTCATTATTTTATGCTCCAAAGTTGATTTGCATTGTTAAAAGTGCATGCTTGCCACGATCCTAAAAACTGAACCTGCGAATAGATGGAACAACAAGGGCCAGTTAATAGACAGTCGTGAGATAGAAACTTGGGACAAAATCAAGATTCACTTGGATCTGGTCAAATTCAAAGATGCGAGCGGATTTTTTTGGTCAAATCTCCAAGTGGGTGTGGATTTGAGGAAAGCTGGACTTGATAGAAGCTACATTGCTTAGAGCATTATTCATTGGTGGGGCCATCCATCCCTTTGGCAATGCACCAACCTCGCCATCTCTGATCACTACCTGATCATTATCACATTCCAACCTCCCACTAAAACCCGCAAGGCTCCTTGGTTTCATGCATGCTCAACATCTTTCTCTCTCCCCTCCATCCATCAACAAATTGCTGAAGTGTGGAAGGAGGCCTTTGCTAATTGTTCATCCCCCGCCAAGAGTTGGAGAAGTACGGTCGTGAAGATGTGACAGACCTTAATTAGAACTAGGAAGATGCTCCAGACTGTTCAACGTGCACGTAGAGAAGCTCTATATCATAGGCTCTAGAGACTTGAGGAGGAAGTGAACAAAGGAAAAGCCCAATCTAGAAGGGCCTACACAGAATTAGAGCGATGCTCAGATACGAGGAAGAAATTCAAAGGAAAAATCTACAAATTCTCTTTAAAGATTGGTGGGTTGGCAAAGCTGACAAGCCCACCAGAGAGATGTGTAGCATTCTTAAAAGAAAACAAAACAGAGAAGTGATCCCCCTATTGCTAGACTCAAATGGTGAGGTATGCAATACAGAAGAAGAAAAATTCAGAATCATTGAAGAACATTTTACAAGACTTCTAGGAACCTCAACTCCACTCTCCCCTCATAGACGGGAGTGCATGGCGGCCATCTCCAGTATATCCTCTCATAGGATCCCACACAACCTTCGATCCCTACTTGATGCCCCTCTCTCAGAAGGAGAGATCATTGAAGTTATTGATGCCCTTCCCAGAGGGAAAAGCGTGGGGCCAGATGGGCTCACTAATGAGTTCTTTAAGGATTTCAAGTTAGTGATCGTCACCCCCTTTGTTTTGTCTGGTAAGAGGCACTCGAGTTTGGTGCACTCTCTTCTTGTCTCAACAATGGCATCATCAAGTTAATCCACAAAAAAGGGGAAAAGAACAGAATTGAGAATTGGCGTCCAATTATGATGCTTCAAACAGGATATAAGGTCATCGCCAAAGTCATAGCCAATAGAATTTCCTACCATCTAAGAGCATGGTTAAGCGAGGACCAAAAAGGTTTCGTCAAAGACAGGTCAATATTGGAAGCCATTATAGATATTTGAGAAGGTCTCGACTTTGCGGATGAATCAAGACAAGATGTGGTCTTCCTCAAGATCGATTTTGACAAAGCTTATGACAGGCTCGAATGGAACTATATTCTACAGTCTCTTAAAGACCTCGGATGCAGTCAGAAATTCACCAAGATGATCTCGACCCTTATGGGAAATGTATCGACTCAAATTAATGTAAATGGCCAACTTTCAAAGGCCATCAAACTAAAAACCATCAATTAGACAAGGGTGCCCATTGGCTTCCCTTCTCTTTGCCATTGCCACGGAAGGGCTTAGCCAGTTTGTGGAACAATAGGTGGAAGTTGGTAATATCAAAGGCCTCCGATTGCCCCATGACCACTGCCAGATCACCATGAGACTTTTTGCCGATGATACGAATGCATTTATCCACAATGATATTACCAGCCTGGAGACATTTTGGAGATGCCTGGATACTTTCTACAAAGCCTCTAGTTCCAAAATCAACCACTCAAAGACCGCTTTCAGAGCTATTGTTAGGATGCAACCCGAATTTCTTTTTGTTCATGGCTGCCAAAATATTCCTTGAGGCCAAAATTTTCGGCCTCTTGGGATTCCCTTGGGCTTTGGTATCTCGTTTGAGTAGCATTGAAATTGGGTCATGGCCAGACTTGAAAGCAAGTTAAACTTTTGGAGAGGTATGCAAATCAATCTCGCTAGTCGTGTAATGCTTATCAACACGTTCCTCATTTCGTCAAACATTTACTTCCTCTCTTGTTGGAGACCAAAAGAGCAAGAGCTATCCAAACTCGAAAGTATTTGCAGAAACTTCCTTTGGACGGGTGACCACAATAGGAAGGCAGTGCTCAAAATCAAGTGGTCCATCTGCTCTAGCCAAAGAGATAATGGGGGCCTTGGAATTCTGGACATTGGGTGCATGGCTAACAAACTTGCGGCAAAATGGATGATTAAGGCATGGTGCAACAAGGAGGCATCATGGGTCAAGTTGATCTTTAGAAACAAGAATGCGTTGACTTTTGTGGCATTCCCGAATTGGAAGAATCTTGACATTCTGACCCTTTTGTTTTCCCCAATCCCGGTCTCCCCGAAAGGCTCCGAGCTTGTGTGCTCCCTATGGAAGAGTTGGAATAAAGTTAAAAGCTTCACAAGAATCAGTGAACATTGGAAGTGGGCGGCCGGTATCAGACAGAACAACTCTATTTGGTTTCTGATCCATGGCATCTAGAATGTGGAATCTTGGAACATTTGAAATGCCAAGAGGCTATGGAACAAAGGCTTCAAAAAATGGAAACATCTCTAGAAACAAGATGCCAACCAGTGGATCAACTTTGAGGATATTGACCCTAGCGTGAACATTATCTATGAAGAATGGAATACTCTGCAAAGAAGATATCTTGCCTAGGACCGCTCTAAAGTTTGCCTTCTCATGGGGCACGACACGCTGAGCCTGCTTGGTCTCAGATGGCACAATGGTAATTTCCTAACAAAAATCCCCAACGTCAAAGAAACCATTGATTATCAGGTTAACCTTAAGAAGAAGTGGTGCATGTTGTGGATGCGGCTTTAGTGGGACATGAAATTCATGGCTATCTGGCACCCTCTCATAGAAATAAAAAAGTATGTCCTCTTATATGGCAAATTCTTCATTGTGGTATCTGGACCAACCTTAAGGCTAGCATAATATGTGGGGTTCCTCCCTGGTGCAAGCATTGCTACCGGTCCATCGAAGATGTTTCTCATATCTTCTTTACTTGCCCCAAATCCAATAGGCTCTGGTAGATTGTCGAAAAGAAAATTAGACTTCAGAAACATATCAATTGGAAGCAAGCTCTACTAGGAGAAGTGATCGGATGCTCCACGACTCTCTGGAACACCATCAGAGGGGAGGTCCTATGGAAGATCTGGTAGGAAAGATGTGTTAATAACTTTGGCGACTCCCCTAAAGAGTAGTCGATTGAGAAATCACTATTCCTCCTTATTAAAAGAATTGCTAACTGCAAGAAATCCCTCCCCCTTCAGGCATCATGAAGTGCTCCTAAAGAGAAGTGAGTTCTTTCTCTATCCATCCAAGTGGGTCTAATTACAAGAGCTCCCAAGAAGGAAAACTATAGATGACAATAAGAAGGTTGCACAATAGTTTGAAGACTCTCAACCTCAAAGAGGATAATGAGCTAGGACATCTTAGCATTAGTGAGCAAAGCAAGGGGGAGGTAGTCGATGAGATATTTGATGTCACATGGATATTTTTACACCAAGGATTTAATAGGTATCCAATGCCTCTTCCTCCTTCAAAGATCTCTACAAAAGAAGGAATTTGTTCTAGTCTTAGGTAGATAAGTCTTTCTAATAGAATTAAAAGCTTTGGATTGCCTAGAGCTCATCATGTGGGAAAGTATCAGCTCTGATTGAATAAGAAAATCGTTTCTATATTTGGTGACTATAAACATACTCATGGTAACATGCCTTATGAGGTAGGAAAACAAACTTTACATTTCACTTGCAATGCATTTAACAATATATGGATAGATATTATAAGACTTCAAACATACATGGTTCAGTTCTATTATATAAAATGAATGTTATGGCCTTTTGAAATTTGTAGAAAAAATTAATGAAGTTGAAATTAAAAAACATCAAAAAAAAGAAAGAGAATTAGTATTTCACTAATGAAAAGAGCTTTGGATTATAGCCTTGGGAAATTGGGTACTCCATCTCTCAAAGTACAATAAAAAATGGAGAATAAAAAATGGAGTTATGGTGGGTTGGCTATGCTCAAGTGCCATCTAAGAATCATAAAACACTTAAGTGGTTGTTCTTATAGATAGACATTCCAAATGCTATCCATGTTGGAGTTAGATGTCTACAAAAGCACACGAAGAGCACAAGGAAGAAAAAGAAGCTTGGAGCACAACAGACAATACTTAATGTATTACCACTAGAATGTACAAAGATAAGTAGCCTATTAGGGCAATAGGCTTATATACAGGGGGGACGTCCTAAAGAGGGAAAAAAGGGCCCCGGTGGTCCTAGAGTGTTCACATCACTACCTAAATATATGAACAAATCCCCCTGGGAGTGATGTAATGAACAAGAAGCTGGCACTCATGTATAAGGAAGTGTCAAGATATGTGGAATCAATCCACAAAAGGAAGTAAGCCCAAAGCTTTGTGGGAAGCTTCAAACTTATCTCTAGGCAGAGCCTTCTTGAAAAGGTATGCAATGTTCTCCTGCATGGGCACATATGCCAAGCTGATCTCCCTAATAGAGAACCTCTCCCTGACATAATGATAATGCACGTCAATGTGCTTAGCGCGAGCATGGAACTCAGGGTTCCTCGCAACTACCAATGTGCTTTGACTATAAGTGAGATGGTGATGGAAGAAGATTGACCAAAACCCAAATCAGCCATAAGGTGTCTGAGCCACACACACTCAACAATTGTTGTGAAAGATGTCCTATACTCAGCATCACAACTGGAACTAGTCATAGTAGGCTGCTTTTTGCTCAACCAAGATATACATGAGCTACCAAGCATGACGCAAAAGCCACTAGTGGACACATGAGTGACATAGTAACCAGCCCAATCATTGTAAAAAAAAGCATGCAAATCTGGTGGTAGTGATCCCCCCTTGGGATAAAACAATCCAAGTAGCCGGATACCACTCAATTAGCAAAAGATGCACTTAACCACCTACCAATGCTTGACACCTGGCCAATGCATAAACTTGCTCATCTGTGAGACAACAAACTGAATATCTGTTTGAGTAATGCATAAGTAAATCAAGCATCCAACAACCTACTGATAGAGAATATCATCAAATGCATCTCCAGCATCATGAAGACTCAATCATAAACCTGTCTCCATAGGAGTGGCAATAGGCTTATAGTTGTTGATATATTTACGTAGTGATGTGTGTGAACACTCTAGGACTACTGCGACACTTTTTTCCCTCTTTAGGAGGTTTTTTCCCCCGGCTTGTATATACGCCTATTGCCCTAATGGGCTACTTATCTTTATACATTCTCTAGTAATACATTTAGTATTGTGTGTTGTTCTCCAAGCTTCTTCTTCTTCCTTGTGCTGTCCGCGTGCTTCCGTAGACGTCTAACTCCAACAATTGGTATTAGAGCAGGTCGCTGCTTCATCTAGGGCATCGTCTACACCTCTCTGGTTGTAGTCTTAGATTCACACAAAATTTGGTGGGCATACTCAGGGTGTTTTCGAGATCAAAACGGCTTCGCTATGTGGTGTCGAAATCACGATTTGAGCTCGTTTCAACCTCCAAATGCACTATCGCAATGCTTGTGCAGGCTATTTCATCTTTTTGTACCAAAGGTATATACGAGTTTTGGTTCGCTAATATAAGCGTCTCCAAGTTTGCTATAGGTTTAGTAGAACTTGTCTTGGCAGTTCCGTTCAACTTTTTGAGATACCATCAATTTTTTGCATCAAGGCATTTTAGTCACCGGCCATGGCTGAAAGCAGTGATGTATTTCGTATGTTGGCTATTAAGGATAAGTTGGAGGGTACCGACTACCCGTTGTGGGCTTATATGATGAAGCATATATTGGTTGCAAAAAAACTATGGAACATTGTGTAGGGTGTTGAAAAACGTCCTATCACACTTGCAACTATTACAACTATAGGTACTGAAGCTGATGTAAAAGGTGTCGAAGATGATGATATTTTGCATATTCCTGTTCGTGCTGTGGTTTTTGCTGCACCTACTATAGAGCAAATTTGTTGCGATGGCAGAGATGCCCAAGAACATGCATTGATAGCTTTGGTCAAACGTTCCATTATTCCTCACATTCGCTCTTGCAGAACAACTAAGGATGCTTGGAATACACTTACCACATTGTACCAAGCTAGGAATGAGGCTTGTGTTGCTTACCTCCGAAAACAGTTGGAGAGTGAGCACATGAATGAAGGTGATTCTATGGATAGTTTTCTAACAAAGATCAAAGACTTGAAGGAACAATTGATTTCTACTGATGAGGTTATACTAGATAGCTCACTTGTGCAGACCGTTTTGAATGGTCTTCCTGATTCATATCAGAGTTTTACTTCTTCTCTTTGGTTGATGATGAAAGGCCGTCCAAATGCCTTATCATTTGAGGAGTTAGTCTCTGTTTTGTTGTAGGAAGATCAGTCCAGAGAGAACATGTCCATTATGTGTGTTGCAGATCAAGCTTTCCTGGCTAGTCAGAAGGGCAAAGGAAAATGGAGCTCTTCAATTAGTAAGCAAAAATCTGCTAATTCTGCACAATCGAAGAGGGAAGACAAAGATGAAAAGAAATAAAAAAAAGCAGAAATTGTTTTGTAAGTACTATAAAGGAAATGATCATATAATAAAGAACTGTCCAAAATTGGCTGCTAAAGAGGCAAAGAAGAAAGAGGCTAGACTGGTTGTTGTAGAGGCCTCTAAAACAAAAATAGAGTCTGCTAATCTTGTGCAGGAAGAAGAATGGGCGTTTACTACTGTTTGCAGTTTTGACCCATCTTCTCATGAGCAGTGCATGTTTGCAGTAGACCCAGATGTTTGGTAGTTTGACAGTGGGGCGACCAAACATATTACCTCACAACGTAGTTTCTTCTCTTCACTCGAGCCTGCCCCTACAAGGAATGTTGTTACATGCGCCAACAACTCCTCTTATCCTATTATGAGAGATGGTAAGATCATTTTGACTACCGCTGATGGTAGTTCTTTCACTTTGTCAGATGCTTTATTTATGCCAGGGATCAAGAAAAATATGTTATCAGTTTCTGCATTAGCCAAGATTGGGCTGGTTGTGAAATCTGTTGATGACAGATGTACAGTTCATGATCTGTCAAATGGCAATGTGATTATTGCTTCTGCCATTTTATGTCATGGGTTGTATAAGCTCATAGACTCTGAAAGATCTGTAAATGATTTGGCATGTGCAGTACATGATTCTCAGTCTATGTCAGATGCAAAGCTTTGGCATGCACGCTTTGGTCATCTGAATTTTGCTAGTTGTGCTTGTAGAAATCTAAAATGGTGTCCCCTTTGCCCAAACTTGAGGCACCTGGAAAACATGTTTGTGAAGGCTGTATTTTGGGCAAAATGCAGCGTTCTTCCTCTCCAAAAGATGGTTCAGTTCGGGCTACTTAGAAATTGCACCTTGTACATAGTGATGTCTATGGTCCTATGTGTTGGAACATCAAGCTTACACTATGCTTGAGGTGGATTTGATCTACATCAAAGGCTATCGCGTCGAAAGAATATCCGTTGGAGAGTTCTTTTTCATATGCTCATTTATTGTATTTTTTGAGAATATTTTGATGGCCCATTTACCGTTGTAAAAGCCTTGAGCTTTACACATGTAAAGGTACAAATATAGAGCCCAAATCCCACGAATTTGTGGTGGTTGAAGTTGCATTCAATCAAGCAAATCAAGTCACCTAAAAGTAGATCAATCAAGATCTTCACTTTTCCTAGATTGTAGGAAAGTGAATTGATTCCCTCCAACAACCATTCCCACCTTCATTTGAATTCAAGTTCAAGTTGTAAAACTCGTGGAACACTCCTAGAGTCTATATAAAGAATTGGAATCACTTGTAAAATACATGGAAGCAATATACATACACTTGTGACCATCATTGTCTTGCTCCTTCAATTTTCTGCATCATCTTCTTCGCCAACAGTAATCTTGCAGAGGCTGCTGCTCTCTCATCAGAGCTCCAAATTGAGTGCAAGAGGAGTCATTGGAAATTTATTAGTTTCTAGTTTATGCCTGTAAATTTTCAAAGCATTTGGTGCAGCAGATTTGGAGAAATCTCAGTTTTTTTGCCTCGGGGTCAATCTCTACGTATTCCTGAAAAATAGGAGGTACCACCGGTGAATGTCGCATTCATTCCTATAGCATATTTTGATTATTCCTTATATTTTTGTGCATTCCATACACTCAACCCTATGTGTATCACTCCCATAAAAGGATTTTTTCTAATTGTAATCACGCTAGTCGCTATGGGCATTTGAAGTTCATTGTCTCTTCCATAGATAGTAAGTTTTTTGAGCTAGTCGACCTGCGAACCTATCTGTTTTGTATCGACTCATTCTCCTTGATGCTCCAAAGTACATAGTATGTTTCTTTGCACTTATAGCATGCCTATAAGGTCTATTTGAGTCTCCAAAAGCTCAAGGGCTGGTCTTGTGCCGGTTGGCTTGACCAAACTTCATCGCTTCGAAACGCACTTTTCTACCTTCGACAAGCTTCTCCAAGTTCTTTCACTATGTAGACACCTTCTTGTGGAAATTATCTTTACTTCGTGACTTTCATCGATGATTTTTCCAGGCATGCATGGGTATATCCATTGAAGGAAAGGTCCGAAGTGTTCATGTGCTTCAAATAGTTTTTGGTTTTGGCTGAAAATCTGTCAGCATGCAAAATGGGCAACCTCCATTCTGATCGAGGGGGGGAATATATTTCTTCTGATTTTAATGCATTTTTGGTTGAACGTGGGATAAAATACCAGTGTACAGTGCCATATACACCTCAACAAAATGGATTTGCTAAATAAAAGAACACGTCACTCATGGAGATGGAGAGGTGTATGGTCAAGAGTCAGGCTTTACCACATAGTTTTTGGCTTGAGACTATCATGTGTGCAGCATATGTACTTAACATGTGTCCCACTAAAGCACTGCAGTCTATCACTCCATATGAGGCTTGGCATGATCGCAAGCCATCTGTTGCTCATCTGCATGTTTTTGGTTGTTTGGCATATACATTAGTGCCTCAACAACATCGTAGAAAATTGGATGATAAAGTAGTAAAATGTATTTTTGTTGGGTACAATTTTGAAAGTAAAGGCTATCGTCTGTATCATCCACAGACTAAACACATGTTGGTTAGCCGTGATGTTGTTTTTGTGGAAGATGCTATTCAATTATTGCGTTCATGTACCAAGGAGACATCTATTAGCTCCAAAGACATGTATGATACTTTGCTGCCTCTTTTTATAGGTGGACAGTCTAGTGCTAGTCCTAATGAGGCAACTTCTCAGCCTTTGCAGGTTTCATGTGATGATGCAGATCATCCCATTTCTTATGCAGATTTACATGATGCACTTGTTGATGAGAGAGCAGATATTGAGGAGGCAAAAAATATGCCAAAATGGTTGGTGCAGACTTTGTGTGACAACAACTTAGATTTACATGATGCACTTGTTGATGACATAACTGATATTGAGGAGGGAAAAACTATGCCAAAATGGTTGGGTGCAAACTTTGCATGATAGAAACTTAGATGCACCTCTGTCATATCGTACTCGTTCCGACTCTTGTAGTGCCTCTTTTGCATCAGATTGCTATGCTATGGCTGCATCTAGTCTCTATGATGAGATTGAGCCTGTTTTGTTTGATGAAGCACAAAGTTTTGAACATTGGATGGCTGCATCCATGGGCATGCATATTCATGTGCATGCATCTGCATGTGCATGCATCTACATGTGCATGCATCTGCATGTGCATGCATCTGCATGTGCATACATGTGTATGTGCATGCATGTGCATGTGCATATGTATGTGTATATATATGTGCATACATATGTGTATAAGTATGTGTTTATGTGTGTATGTGTATGTGTATGTGTATGTGAATGCCTGCATGTGCATGTAGATATGTTTGTGCATATGCATGTGTGTATATGTGTATTTGTATGTGTGTGGATGTGTATGTGTATGTGCATATGTGTGTGTATGTGCATGTGTATGTGTATGTGTGTGTACATGTGTGTATGTGCATGTGTCAGTGTATGTGTATAAGTATGTGTATGTGTGTGTGCATGTGTGAGTGTGCATGTGCATGTATATGTGTATATGTGCTTGTGAATGTGTAAGTGTGAGTATTTTAATTAAAAATGCAAACAAAACAATTTAAATTATATACAAACAATGAACATTGTACTTACAACAATTAGCCATATATTGTGCTCAGTGAACTTCTTGAATGACCTAGAATAAAGAAAGAAAGAGATAGAGAGAAAAATTGAAAGAGAGAGAAAGAGAGAGAAAGAGAGAGAGAGAGAGAGAGAGAAATTGAAAGATAAAGAGGAAGAAAGAGGTAGAGAGAGAAAGAGATATATACAGAGTAGAAAAAAGAGAGATAGAGAAAGAGAGAGATTGAGCTCATATGCACAACACAAATATGAATGTTGAATTGCTCTTTGATCGAATGCATGCAAAATGACGATCCAAAAGCCATGTATTTTTTTCTCAATTTTTGGTCAAAAGTGAGTGTTGCATAAGCAATGTGCATATGTCATATATGCAATCCTCTAAACCAACACATATGAGATAGTATTGAGCATCACATATGTAATGCTCCCAATGTGTTGCATACACAACTCTCACATATGCAATGGTTGAATTAAAGTCATTAGTATCCTTAGAAATAGCATTGATATTATCATCGTTTAAATGATGGTGCATGCTCGACATTGAATGTGATGGAATGCGCAATCATGAAGCGACAAAATTATGTCATGTCAATCGCCACTACACCCCCATATTCCTTGAAGTGTTATCTAGCACATTGATGGTATGTGTCATACCTATGTGAGAATCTAAGCCATCTTCTAAACATACATGCCTCCTTCCTCTTCCTTCATGCTTCACCCACATGAGGTCTTGAACCCATTCATGGATGAAATGTGCATGCCTGAGCCGTGGCCTATGGACTTTTGTAGTTAGTAAGAGGAGTTCCCTTGGTTGGATGAATTCTCATAGTATTAGTTGTTGCCACCTAAGCAGATGAAGTGAATTGGTCAACGACTTGGAGGACAACATTTCTAAACTATGTGTCTATCCTCAACAAGTCATATAAGCTTATCTACTTGTGCATTGTGTTTAATAGTGGACTATATATGACCTTGTGGGCTTCAAGATTTCCTAAGTGCTTTCAATAACCTTGAATGTTTTCATGGTGTTCTATTAAGTAGCATTCATATCAGCATTTTTACTCATATCAATATTGTGTGGAGAAATTTGACTCCAATACATGCAGCGGAAGTTAGAGAACCTCTTCTAGAATGTGCCTTGTAAGTCACATGCTTACTAAAACCTAATTCAGTCACAACTTAGAGATCCAATGGCTTTGAAATTTGGTCCAAACAATATCGGTCCAATTGCAACCTGTTCTAGTGATCCTTGGATGGGGTTTGGAGAATCATAGAGTTGCCTCACCCAACGTGGCAATGGATTTTCCACTTGGGTGATGATAGGTTGGTGACTTTCAGACTCATTATCTCAAGATGATGCTTCCTTCTCTTGTGTAGAAGGAATAGCTCTTAGGCCAAGTTCATAGTGGATTGCCCCTTTTTCTAATGATAAAGTGGAAGCTTTCTTTTCATCCTCTACTGCATGTGGCTCCTCCTCCTTAAACACCACATTGCAACTTTCTATGATCGTCTTAGCCTCTCGTACATAAAACTTATAAGCTTTCTTATCTTCACTATACCCTAAGAAGATACAATTGATGCTTTTTGGTCAAAGCTTGTTTCTCTCCCTATTTAGAACATGTACATAACATTCACTTCTAAATACTTTAAAATGTGAAACAAATGGCTTTTTGCTAGTGTAGGCCAATTTTGGAGTCTTTCCATCAAGTGTCTTGGTGTAACTTTGATTCAACTATGAGTCGATGTGTGATTTATCTACTCTTGCAAAAATCTTCAAACTCTCTTGATGTGAAATCACCATCACCATTTGTCATGAATTTCTTCATCTTCTTCCCTATTTCATTTTCACAAGCTAAAGCCATTCTTTAAACTTACAAAAAGCTTGAGCCTTATTGCACATGAAGTACACCCACATCTTCTTTTATCGTTGTTGATGATAGATAGATAGATAGATAGATAGATAGATAGATAGATAGATAGATAGATAGATAGATAGATAGATAGATAGATAGATAGATAGATAGATAGATAGATAGATAGATAGATAGATAGATAGATAGATAGATAGATAGATAGATAGATAGATAGATAGATAGATAGATAGATAGATAGGTAGATAGATAGATAGATAGATAGATAAATGGATAGTAAATAATTTCAGAGTTAGTCTTCTTTATGAACAAAGAAGAGTCTACCTTTCTAATAACAAATCCTTGATCCTGCAAATATGTGACAAGCCTATGGTTCCAAGCTCTAGGAGCTTGCTTTAGACCATAGAGTGCTTTCCTTAGCTTGCATACATAACCTGGTTTGTCCTTGTCTTCATACCGTGGTGGTTGAGCCATGTAAACTTCTTTTAAGATCCATCCATTTAGGAATGCATTCTTAACATCTAACTGATATAGGTTCCAATTCTTTGAAGCAACAACACTTACCAAAACCCTGATGTTTGGCATCTTAGCCACACATGAGAAAGTCTACTCAGAATCTACTCCATGGGTTTGAGCAAACCCCTTTGCCACTAGCCTTGCTTTGTACCTATTTAAAGAACCATCTGAATTCTTCTTGATTTTATATATCCACCTAGATCCTATTACCTTCATGCTTGGCTTCTTGGGAAAATTTGAAGCTTCATCAAAGATTAGATCTTTTGAAATGGTGATGGAGTGGTTCTCAAGATTGTAGAATCTATAAGCCTTAGATTGTTAACTATAGCTAATGAATAGATGTTTCTTGGACTTAGATTATAACTTAGGTCAATATTCCTTGGGCACATGTATGAACACTTCACTCCTAAACACTCAAAAGTAGTTTACATTGGGCTTGGATCCATAATAGGCTTCAAATGGAGTCTTGTTCTCTAATGCAGTTGTGAAGCCTCTATCAATGATGTGCACTCCAATTTGTACAGCTTCGGTCCAAAACATGAATGGTAATGCTATGTTGTGAAACATAGTGCATGCCATTTCCATGACACTTTGAATCTTTCATTCAACTACTCCATTCTACCTTGGAGTTCGAGGTTGAATGACTTGCCTCTCGATACTCTTATGCATTAAGAAATTGTCGAATTCAGGAATGATGAACTCTCCACCTCCATCTAATCTAATAGTTTTGAATGAACTTGATGCTTCATTCTTAGCTTGATAAATCCATTCTTAGAACTTTCAAAATGTATCTACCTTGGATTTGAGAAAATATATCGAGATATATCTTGTGTGATCATCTACTAAGAGAAAGAAGTACGATGATCCACTAAGTGATGGGGTATTCATAGGTCCATAGAGATCCATGTGGACTAGGACTAGAGTGTTCCTAGCTCGAGTGGAGGCCTCTTTGGGAACTGGAGCCTTGTGTTTCTTGTCTTGAGTGCAAGCTTGGTAGATATCATGAACTTGCCCTATTTTGGGTACTCCTTCAATCACTTCTGATGCTGAAATCTTGGTTAAGTATGATGTGTGCTTGTATCTTTGGTGTGAAAGGCTAGAAAGGGACTCCATAGAAAGAAACCATGAAATCTTGTATAGGCCTTTGTCTTCAGCTCCTTGTGCTATGATACCTTTAGTTCTAACATAAATCACCTTTACCTATGTATTGTTAGGTAATACTTGTTTGTGATGGTCACTGATTGCCTTAACATAGAGGATGTTCATGCATAATTTGGTTACGAATAGCACATTTGATAAAGCTTTGAACTCCCCTTGATGATTGGTAATATGAAATTTTCCTTTGCCTTCTATAGGAAGAATTTTATTACTAGCTAAATAAACTTCACTGATATTTTCTCTTAATTCTTGGAATGGTTCTTGATTTTTGCACATATGAGAGGTTGCACCATAGTCAAAGATCCACTCTTGTGAGTAGCTAGAACTAATTAGGGAGTTCCCCTCTATGGAGATAAATAGATGTTCACTTGAATAGTGAGACGGATGTTATGAGGACTTAGTTGAATAGTGAGATGGATGCTATGAGGGCTTAGTTTGGTGGCTTGAGGTAGATGATTTAGAGTTGTTCTTCTTTTTATAGCAAAAATTCTCTAGATGCCTTGTTTTACCACAATAGTTGCAGTTTAACTTCTTCAATGAATAGCTAGAGCCTTTTTTGCAACTATTGCTAGAGTTTTGACTAGTGTTTTTGGCCTTGTTGAATTGTCAATTAATTTTTATCATGATTTCTTCCAAGGATGACAACTTTTGTCCAGAGTTGTGGAGAAGAAAAAGTCACCAAACTTCCTCCCAAGTCAATACTTGGCCATGGTTGTAAATGGTTATGAAAAAGGTTTCATCAGACCTAGGAAGCTTAGTAATAAGTGTAATGGCCATGTCCTCACTTGAAACTTGTCGACCACACAATGTGAGCTTGTGTTGGTAATCTTGAAAGGTGGCGATGACTTTGGCAAGGGGATCCTGGGGCCTAATTGAGAGGTTGCAAGATTCAGCTTCTAAAGTGTAGATTTTAGAAGGTGTTTTGTCAAAGTTGTAAGGAGAGAGCCAAATAAACGTATTCCTCAACGTAGAGAGCACGTGAACAGTAATTGTAAGAAGAAGCCCTCATTAAGTGATAGATAATGAAAAGTAATGTCAATTTGAGAGGAGGGAGCTCGTAAAAAAATGACGTGGCAATTTCATTGCATCGATTGTTTTGACATCATAGATGATAGCTAACGGTTGCTTTGAGCTTTGGCCAAGAAGCACATTGTCTACTTAGGGTGAGAATTGGCCAAGAAGCAGATTGTCTACTTAGGGCCTAACAGAGTGTGTAGAAGCCGCACAGAGGACTACATGAGGGATAGAGTGTGTATAAGCACCATTACGAATCCCTCCATGAGAAGAGGACTACATGAAGGGCAGAGTGGAGCTAAGTTATGCTTCTTCTACACAATAACTAATGATGGCATTATAATCTAAAGATGCACCCCCAAGCTTAAAGAGACACTACTGAATTGGAAGCTATAATATTTATAAACATTATAACATATGAAAATCTTCTAGCATCGCCTTGAAGACATAATGCAAGGAAACTATAGGATTGCTTGTATCCACCACGATGGTATCAAAGAGTGTTTATAAACACTTAAAAACAAATGATATGAAAATTGAATGCTTCAAAATTGACCAAAAAATGAGTACAAATCATCAAAGAACACCAATAGCAAGGGTGGGAGGGAGACAAAATGGGTGTGAATGGTATAAAAGATGATGAAAAAGAAGGGTAGAAAGGTTGGAAAATGGGTTAGGTGAGGCCAAAGAGTATAAAATTGATTGTAAAAGGCTTCTCTCAATGATAAGAAAGCAAACCACCAAAAGTACACCACCACCACCAAAATGATCACCAAGCGCACCACCAAGACCTCCACCTAATGCTCTAATACCATGTAGAGAGTACATGCATAAGAAAAAAATGAAAGAAGAGTGTATTTATAAAATGAGACAATGTGAGAGACTCAAAGTGGCTAGACCAAAACAACGGTAAACACATGGATTAGAAATGAGCTTGCCAAGAGCATGGAGTAGGATCTTCAAGCTTCTAACCAAGTAAAAAGCAGGGTAGAGGCCCTCATTGATTTGTAGGGGTCTCTCCAAAGTATATCATAATTGGGATAATTCCCCCTGAAGGAGAATGAATACAATGGTAGAAGTAAATGACAAGGTACCCAATACAATGGTATATAATATAAAATGGAAATGAAAAGGAAATGGAGTGTCTCCTAGATACAAAATGGAGATGAACTCATGGAGATACAAATGGAAATGAGGTAGAGGAAATCATGTAGAGGAATCAAGGTTTTTATGCATCTTTTGAGTCGAATATTATTCAACCAAAAAAGTCAGCTTTGTTTCCATATCGATTTTCAATACATTAATAGTTAAGTCATTGTGATTCCAAACAATGCATAGCTCGATGAATCATAGAACCTAATAAATTTACAGGCCATAACAAACCTATAATCCAAAGTTGTAACCCAAATTCTCAAAGAATTTTCTTACATAATCCCATTCAAAATCATGAAGATTACTCTTACTCGTACGGATACATTTTGATTTCATAATTTTATTTTTGAAGCCAACAAAAAGGTTAGCAAATTTTAGGAGCTTATATATGAAGCATACACATAACGCCAGAAGAAAAAATCATATAATCATTTTCAAAATTAATGTCAAGATGTTATCATTTTGTAGGTTTTTTTTTTTGAGAGAGCAACAAAAAGAAACATATTACAAATGTGATGTTACAAATGAGAGGATGGGGAAGAGGAGTGAGCACACATCAAATCCTTTTCAGCTCTATCTTTTGGCATAGCAATGTTTATAGAAAATAGAATATTACAACTAATTTTTCTAAGGGTTGTGATACAAGAATGATAGATATCGTTTTTTTTGTTGTTGAAAACTATGTGATTATTTGTTTACCATATATCCCATAATAGCTCACTTCTCTAAGGATGCCATTGAACAAGATCATATGAATCAAGATCCCAAAAGAATTTCCTTGTACCCCAATTTGTGGAGTTGGGTAATGAAGAGACAATGACTAAAGATATTCTAGATTTTCCTAGCATTGGAATAGTTATTTCAAGATTCATTCTAGGAATAAAAGATTATTATCATCCTACCATCCAATGTCCCATACCATCTTTCCTACATCAATGTGAGTATAAAATATGGTAACCCATACCACCCTATTTTATATTCACGTAAAATTAAGTTATCATTTTACTTGGATGCATGAGTAACTTACACAAGGAAGTGTAAATTCTCTTTCTAAACTTGAATTTATGATTCTCTAAGTATCTCCTAGACTTAGAGTCATCATAAAGTTTAGAAGTTTACAAGTAGTCTTGTTTTCTTGCTCATCAAGATGGTAAGAAAGGTGAATGTTTGACTTTGCTATGCATACTTTTACTAAGCAAGACATCGAGCATACTTAATACAACTCTTCATTGAGTATTGGATACTCAAGTATCGCTTAGAGAAATAATGGACTAGTTACGTGAGTTGCAAGGTCGCTAGCATAACATTGCAAGTAACTAGTTTTCCTTCTTTCATAATGTCTTACTTCAGCATTTAAAAGTAAGCTAAATACTAGGAAAGTATATTCATTCATCTACTTAGCAAACAATTATGCACTGACATATGCAAATGCATGTGCTTGCATGCATTTTTTGACATGTTTCTCTTTTCATTTCCTAAACCAAATCAAGCTATTCTTGAGCTTTTAATGCATGTACTTCATGCATCCGTGCACAGACATGCTAACTTGGCTTCCTTAAAAAGATATAACCATGTAAGTGCACATACTTGAGTGCATCAAGTACCTTTTTTTGTATATTTATTTATATATATTGACATTAATCCAAAAGTCCTAGTATTTTATACATTTAATTATATATACCAATATTTATCCTAAAACTCTAGTCTTTTATGTTTTAGGTATATTTATTATTATTAATATTAAAATACTTATAATTTATATGTTTAATTCTATATACTAATATTAATCCTAAAACCTTAATTTCTTATATATTTATTTATATAAGCTAATATTTATTCCAAAACTATGATTTTCACATATTTCATTACATACACTAATATTTATCTTAAAACTCTAGTTTTTATGTGTGTAATTGTATATACTAATTTTAATACTAAAATGCTAGTTTTTTATATGTTTCATTATATATACTAATATTTATCTTTAAAGCTTTATGATATATATATATATATATATATATATATATATATATAATTCTTAAGATCCTAATTATTTTTATATTTAAGTATATTAACTAATATTTATCCTAAAACACTAGTTTTTATATATTTAATTATATATAGTAATATTTATCTTAAAACCATCGTTTTTATATATTTGATTATATGTACTAATATTCATCCTAAAAACCTTTTTTTAATATATATTTAAGTATATATATTAATTTTTATCCTAATTCTTTTTATATGTTTAATTATATATAATAATATTGATCTTAAAACCCTATGTTTTTATAAATTTAATTACATATACTAATATTTATTCCAAATCCCTAGTTTTTAAGGTTTTAAGTATATTTACCATTATAAATACTAAAATCCTTGGTTTTATATATTTAATTATATATACTAATAGTTATCCTAAAACCCTATTTTTTATACATTGAAATATATATACTAATACGAATCTTAAAATCTTAATTTTTTATATATTTGTATATGTGTATGTGTATGTATGTATATATGTGTGTATGTGTGTATGTGTGTATGCATGTGTGTGTATGTATGTAAAACCCTAAATCCGTAATCCTAAAACATGTATATGTGTGCATGTTTGTATGTATATGTGTGCATATGTGTATATGTGTGTATGCATGTGTGTATGTATGTAGAACCCTAAAAAGCTAATCCTAGAATCATAACCCTAGAACCCTAACCCTAGAACATGTATATGTGTGTATGTATATATGACACCTACGTGTATGTGTATTTGCATGTATGCATGTGTATATATATGTGTATGTGTATGTGTGTGTATATGTGTATATGTGTGAATGCATGTGTGTATGTATGTGAAAACCCTAACAAATATATATGTGTGAATGTGTGTATGTATATGTGTGTGTATGTGTATATGTGTGTATGCATGTGTGTATGTATGTAAAACCCTAAAACCTAACCCAAAAACATGTATATGTGTGTATGTGTATTTGCATGTATGCATGTGTATATATATGTGTATGTACATATGTGTTTATATGTGTGCATGTGTGTAGGCATGTGTGTATGTATGTAGAACCCTAAACCCTAAATTTAAAACATGGGTGTGTATGTTTGTGTATGTGTATGTGTGTATGTGTGTATGCATGTTTATATATGTGTATGTGACTTTATGTATGTGTATGTGTATGTGTATTTGTATCTGTACGTATGTACTATATGTGTGTGTATGTGTATATGTGTGTATATATGCATGTGAGTGTATGTGTGTGCTTATGTGCATGTATGTGTTTGTATATATATGTGTGTGTATGCATGTTTATGTATGTATGCATATGCGTGTTTATGTGTGTATGCATATGCATGTTTATGTATGTATGCATATGCATGTGTATATGTATGCATGCATATGCATGTGTGTGTATGTATGCATGTGAGTGTGTGTGTATATGTGTGTGTCTATGTGTCTATGTGTCTATCTGTGTAAAAGTGTGTATGAATATGTGTGTATGTGTATATGTGTGTATGTAAGTGTATGTGTGTCTCTTATGTGTGTTTATGTGAGTGTATGTGTGTCTCTTATGTGTGCATGTATACATGTGAGTGTATGTGTGTACATATGTGTATGTATGTGTGTACGCATATGTGTGTATGTATATGTGTGTGTATGCATGTGTGTATGTATGTATGCATATGCATGTGTGTATGTATGCATGCATATGCAAGAGTATGCATGTTTGTGCATGTATGCATGTTTGTGTATCTATGCATGTGAGTGTGTGTGTGTGTGTATGTTTATATGTGTGTGTATGCTCTAAAACCAACATTATGTGTATATGTGTGTGTATGAATATGTGTGTATGTGTGTCTCTTATATGTGTTTATGCATGCATGTGTGTGCATATGTAAATGTATGTGTGTATACGCATATGTGTGTGTATGTATATGTGTGTGTATGTGTGTATGTATATGTGTGTATGTGTGTATGTGTGTATGTATGCATGCATATGCATGAGTATGCATGTGTGTGTATGCATCTGATTGCATGTGTATGGGTGTTTGTATGCTCTAAAACCAACATTAAACGTTAACAAACATTAATTTCATTTCTCTTCCTCTCAAACATTAACCAACATTTTATTTCATTTCTCTCTCTCTCTCTATCTCTCTCTCTCTCTCTTTGAATATATATATCTCTCTCTAATTTCATTTTTTTCTCTCTCTCTCTCTCATTTCATTTCTCTCTCTCTCTCAAATGTTAACCAACATTTCATTTCATCTCTCTCTCTAAATATCTCTCTCTCTTTCTCTCTCTCTCCCTCTCTCTCTCTCTCTATCTATGAATTAAGTTTTGTTTATATATATATATATATATCTCTCTTTCAATATCTTTCTCTATCTCTCCCTCTTTTTCTCTCTTTCTATCAATTAAGGGCTTTTTATATCTCTCTCTCAGTCTTTCAATATCTCTCTCTTTCTTTTTCTCTCTAATAAAGAACAAAATAGTACATGCATGTACGTAAATCACTCACATCGATGTAATTTTTGAATGCTCGTCAAAGCACAATCAATGTCGCCTCTTGTCAAACAAAAAACCAACACCAAAAAGCTCTTGCTAAACAAATTTAAAGAAAATTTAGGAAAGCCTATAAACAAAAACAAGGAGAGAAAGAGAGAGGGTGAAGGACTGCATCACTTACCAAGATGCAAGAGAGAATTGTGTGTGTGTAGAGAGATAGAGATCTATGTGTGTGTGTGTGGAGAGAGAGAGAGATCTATGTGTGTGTATGGAAAGAGAGGAGGGTAGATGTATGTGAGGGGGGAGACAATAAAGCAAAGGGCCAGCACAATGCAGGTTAGATGGAGATGCTTCACCCAAAAAAACTGAGCAATTAGTAGCTTTCGAGTTCAAAATAGATGACTAGTACTTGGCTTTCGGCTTTGGGCTATTAAATTTGGTGTCAGTATAGGTGTCGGCATAGGCATTGGTATAAGCATCGATAGCTCTAGTAGAATACCAATGCCTATATGGACGTCAAAATTTTCCAATGCTCATACCGATAGTAATTTTCCAATGTTCATACCAATGCCAGAATGACCATCAGTATGGTTAGCATGGTTTTTCCAAAAATTTCCAATGGTCATGTTGAGGCCAAGGGTGACCATCGGTATGAGGCTCATATGTTGTGGTGTATGGTCTAGTCTTTCTCTTTTGTTGAGCATGGCACAACAAAATGTAAAGTACAAAAGTTTAAGCCATAGCAATTTTGAGCTTCACATGTGCTCTATGATAGTAGATGTGACTTCAAGTTGAATTATTCAGAGGTCAATCTTTGTCTTTCGGATGCCATCTTTAAATCCCTCCCTTCAAAATCAAGAGCTCAAGTTATATTAGACAATAATATTTATCACCATTGGTGAGCTCTTGGTTAGCTCGTGGTGTTCTAAGGCTTTTGGGCTATGTTCAAATCCCAGGATCACTCTTGAAAGTTGCATGGGGATGGGCGAGAGAGATGCTAAATTGTGAATATTGTTACACTTATGTGTTCCTCGAATAGTTTTGATGTGAACCTTTTCCCTATACATGGACACTTTTTACTCTAGTGCTAGCTAGAGGTTTTTTCTCCATGTCACCACATACAGGATTCACTCATATGTGGTGTTACTTTGTACTTAGGGATATTATTAAGTTCTTACTTCAGTTCTTATCATTGTGAATACAGAGAGCTATTCTAGCCATCCATCATATGTGTGTGTCTTGCTGCATTTTTGCTCCTTGTGTGTTCTTCTCATGTGTCTCTTGCACTTCTAAACACACCCGTTAGTTGTATATGATTAGGTTTAGCTCCTTCTAAAGTTTTGTTTTTTTTTTCAATGTGGGGTGTGCACACTTTTAATAGTGCAAATCGACTTCGGAGCATAGAACACTAAGTTTCAGTAGGCAAGAAATATTTCCACTAGGTACATTGGAGCTTTACCCCCATTTAAAAGCCATTCATGGATTCAACATCACCATCACAGTGATAGATTGCGAGCTGAAATTTCAACATTCGTTTTATCTTTCATTGAAATAAAGATCTTGTCACATTCTTGTTCTTTGGTGAAATGCTAGGTAGCAATGACTTGTTTGGCATACTTCAAGCTCAACATAATCTTGATGGGACCAACTATCCAATTTGTTCTTACATGATGGAACAATTTCTTGTTGTGAAACAATTATGGAACATAGTGGTAGATGTTGATGAGAGGCTTGCAGGTTCTTGTACTTCAAAGTCTACTGTCACAGATGGAGCTTCATCTTCAAGTACAATGGTTACTCCTTCTCCACCTACACATGAACAACTTAGATAAGATGGAAAAGATGTTTAATCTCATGCATTGATTGTGTTTTTTATGAAGCGCCATATAGTTCCACACATTCGGTCATGTTCTACATCAAGACAAGAGTGGGAAACTCTTGCTTCTTTGTATGTCATACATAATGAAGCATGTGTTGCATACTTGAGAAAACAACCTGAGGATGTATGTATTAATGATATATTTAGGTAGTGATGTGTGTGAACACACTAAGATCACCGAGGCACCTTTTTCCCTCTTTAGGAGGTCCCCCCCTGGCTTGTATATATGCCTATAGCCCTAGCAGGTCATATATCTTTGTACAATCTAGTGGTAATACATTCAGTATTGTGTGTTGTGCTCCAAGCTTCTTCTTCTTTGTTGTGTTGTTTGCGTGCTTCTGTAGACCTCAAACTCCAACAATTGGTATCAGAACAGGTCACCGCTTCATCTAGGGTCTTGCTGACACTCCCCGCCTCACATCACAATCTCAGAATCACACAAAAATTGGTGAGCATACTCAAGATGATTAGTAATTCAAAACTGCTTTGCTCTCTGGTGTCTAAATCATGATCTAAGCTCCTTTTGGCCTTTAAATGCACTATTGTAGTGCTTGTGCAAGCAATTTCATTTTTTTGTGCCAAAGATCTATATAGGTTTCGGTTCGCTAGTATAGGCATCTCGAAGTCTGCAGCCGAAATCGACAAGGGAGTTCTGTTCAATCTTTTGAGATACAATCATTTTTCTACATCATGGTATTTTAGTCAATGGCCATGGCTGAAAGCAGTGATGTATTTGTTGGAGATAGACGTCTGCGGAAGCACGCAAACAGCACAAGGAAGAAGAAGAAGCTTGGAGCACAAACACACAATACTGAATGTATTACTAGAGAATGTACAAAGATAAGTAGCCCATTAGGGCAATAGGCGTATATACAAGCCGGGGGAAAAAAACCTCCTAAAGAGGGAAAAAAGTGCCCCGGCGGTCCTAGAGTGTTCACACACATCACTACCTAAATATATCAACAAATCCCCCCTGGGAGTGATGCGGTGAACAAGGAGCTGGCACTCATGTATAAGGAAGTGCCAAGCTATGTGGAAATCACTCCACAAAAGGAAGTAAGCCCAAAGCTTTGCGGAAAGCTTCAAACTTCTCCCTAGGCAGAGCCTTTGTGAAAAGGTCTGCAATGTTCTCCTGCGTGGGCACATATGCCAAGCTGATCTCCCCAACAGAGAACCTCTCCCTGACATAGTGATAATGCACCTCAATGTGCTTAGTGCGAGCATGGAACACAGGGTTCCTCGCAACTGCCAATGCGCTCTGACTGTCAGTGAAGATGGTGGTGGCAGAAGATTGGCCAACACCCAAATCAGCCATAAGGCATCTGAGCCACACACACTCAACAGTCGCTGTGAAAGCTGCCCTATACTCAGCCTCACAACTGGAAGTGGCCACAGTAGGCTACTTCTTGCTCAACCAAGATATACATGAGCTACCAAGCATGAAGCAAAAACCACTGGTGGACACACGAGTGTCATAGCAACCAACCCAATCTGAGTCAGAAAAAGCATGCAAATCTTGCGGTAGTGATCCCCCCTTGGGATAAAACAACCCAAGTAGCCGAGTACCACTCAAGTAGCGAAAGATGCGCTTAACCGCTTTCCAATGCGTGACTCCTGGGCAATGCATAAACCTGCTCATCTGTGAGACAGCAAACTGAATATCTAGCCGAGTAATGCATAAGTAAATCAAGCATCCAACAGCCTGCTGATAGAGAACAGCATCAAATGCATCTCCAGCATCATGAAGACTCAATCGTAAACCTGTCTCCATAGGAGTGGCAATAGGCTTACAGTCTTCAAGGCCAAAACACTGCAATAATGTGTCAATATATTTCGTTTGACACAAAGCCATTCCACCATCAACGTGCATAAACTGAATGCCCAAATAGGGATGCAAATGCCCCAAATCAGACATCTCAAATGAGGCATGCAAATCAACCTTAAAATCAGCAATATGTGTCTCAATAGGACCAGTGAGTAGCATGTCATCAACATAGACAACAATGATCAGAAGCACATCATTAGCACGTTTAACATATAAGGTGCTTTCAGTTGGACTGTTCTCAAAACCATGTGCAATCAAATAGGCATGTATCTTCTCATACCAAGCACGTGGTGCTTGCTTTAAACCATATAATGCCTTCTTTAACCTGCAAACCTGGTTTTCATGCCCTTTCTGCATAAAGCCACGAGGCTGAAAAACATACACTTCTTCATGCAAGTCACCATTCAGAAATGCTATTTTAATGTCCAACTGATGTACATTCCAACCATGATGGGCTGCAAGTGCACAAATGCTCCGAACAGTAGTCATACGACATGTAGGTGCAAAGGTTTCATCAAAATCAATGCCTCTTTCCTGTGCATAACCCTTTGCAACAAGCCTAGCCTTATACCTGTCAACTGTACCATCAGGTTTACGCTTTAGCTTGTATACCCACTTAGTGCCAATGGCCTTTTTGCCAGGAGGCAAGTCACATAAAGACCACGTACCATTCTTCATTATAGCATCATATTCAGATTGCATAGCAGCCATCCAATTTTCTGAATTTTGTGCTTCATCAAAAGAAACAGGCTCATTCTCATCACAGAGACTAGATGCAGCCATAGCATAGCAATTTGATGCAAAGGAGGCACTATGAGAGCCTGAACGAGTACGAGATGACAAAGGTGCATCTAATTTGCTGTCACGCAAAGTCTGCACCAACCATTTTGGCATAGTTTTTGCCTGCTCAATATCAGCTCTCTCATCAACAAGTGCATCATGTAAATCTGCATCAGAAATGGAATGATCTGCATCATCATATGAAACCTGCAAAGGCTGAGAAGTTGCCTCATTAGGACCAGCACTAGCCTGTCCACCTGTAAAAAGAGGCATCAAAGTATCATACATGTCTTTGGAGCTAACAGATGTCTCCTTAGTACATGAAAGCAATGGCTGAATAGCATCTTCCACAAAGACAACATCACGACTAACCAGAATGCGTTTAGTCTGTGGATGATACAGATGATAGCCTTTACTTCAGAATTGTACCCAACAAAAATACATTTTACTGCCTTATCATCCAATTTTCTACGATGTTGTTCAGGCACTAATGCATATGCCAAACAACCAAAAACACGCAAATGAGCAACAGATGGCTTGCGGTCATGCCAAGCCTCATATGGAGTGATAGACTGCAATGCTTTAGTGGGACACCTGTTCAGTACATATGCTGCACACATGACAGCCTCAAGCCAGAAACTATGTGGTAAAGCTTGACTTTTGACCATGCACCTCACCATCTCCATGAGTGACCTGTTCTTTCGTTCAGCAACTCCATTCTGTTGAGGTGTATACGGCACTGTACACTGGTGTTTTATCCCACGTTCAGCCAGAAATGCATTAAAATCTGAAGACATATATTCCCCCCCTCGATCAGAACGGAGGGTGCCCATTTTACATGCTGACAGATTTTCATCCAAAACCAAAAACTGTTTGAAGCACATGAACACTTCGGACTTTGCTTTGAGTGGATATACCCATGCATGCCTAGAAAAATCATCAATGAAAGTCACGAAGTAAAGGTAATTTCCAAAAGAGGGTGTTTGCATAGGACCACAGATATCACTATGTACAAGCTGCAATTTCTGCGTAGCACGAACTGAACCATCTTTTGGAAAGGAAGAACGCTGCATTTTGCCCAAAATACAGCCTTCACAAACATGTTTTCCAGGTGCCTCAAGTTTGGGCAAAGAGGACACCATTTCAGATTTCTGCAGGCGTAACAAACTAGCAAAATTCAGATGACCAAAGCGTGCATGCCAAAGCTTTGCATCTGACATAGCCTGAGAATCATGAACTGCACATGCCAAATCATTCACAGATTTTTCATAGTTTATGAGCTTATACAGACCACGACATAAAATGCCAGAAGCAATAATCACATCGCTATTTGAGAGATCATGGACTGTACACCTGTCATCAACGAATTTCACAACCAAGCCAATCTTGGCTAATGCAGAAACTGATAACAGGTTCTTTTTGATCCCTGGCACAAATAAAGCATCTGACAAAGTGAAAGAACTACCATCAGCAGTAGTCAGAATGATCTTACCAACTCCCATAACAGGATAAGAGGAGTTATTGGCGCATGTGATAGTATTCCCTGTAGGGGCTGGCTCGAGTGAAGAGAAGAAATTGCGCTGCGAGGTAATATGTTTGGTCGCCCCACTGTCAAAGTACCAAACATCTGAGTCTACTGCAGACATGCACTGATCATGAGAAGATGGGTCAAAACTGCAGACAGTAGTAAACACCCATTCTTCTTCCTGCACAAGATTTGCAGACTCTGTTTTTGGTGTAGAGGCCTCTGCAACAACCATTCGAGCCTCTTTCTTCTTTGCCTCTTTAGCAGCCAGTTTTGGACAGTTCTTTATAATATGATCATTTCCTTTACAGTACTTGCAGAACAATTTCTGCTTTTCTGATTTCTTCTCATCTTTATCCTGGTTCTTTGATTGTGCAGCATTTGCAGATTTCTGCTTACTAGTAGAAGAGCTCCATTTTCCTTTGCCCTTCTGACTAGCCAGGAAAGCTTGATCTGCAACACGCATAATGGACCTGTTCTGCCTGGACTGATCTTCCTGCAACAGAACAGAGACTAATTCCTCAAATGACAAGGCATTCGGATTGCCTTTCATCATCAACCGAAGAGTAGAGGCAAAACTCTGATATGAATCAGGGAAGACCATTCAGAACGGTCTGCACAAGTGAGCTATCTGGTATAACCTCATCAGTAGAAATCAATTGTTCCTTCAGGTCTTTGATCTTTATAAGAAAACTGTCCATAGAATCACCTTCATTCATGTGCTCACTCTCCAATTGTTTTCGGAGATAAGCAACACGAGCCTCATTCCTAGCCTGGTACAAAGTGGTAAGTGTATCCCAAGCATCCTTTGTTGTTCTGCAAGAGCGAATGTGAGGAATAATGGCACGTTTGACAGACAAAGCTATCAATGCATGTGCCTAGGCATCTCTGCCATCCCAACGAATCTGCTCTACAGTAGGTGCAACAGAAACAACAGCACGATTAGGAATCTACGAAATATCATCTTCGACACCATCTTCATCAGCTCCAACACCTGTATTTGCAGTACCTGTCGTTACAGGTGTAACAGGACGTCTTTCAACACCCTGCACAATGTTCCACAATCCTTTTGCAACCAGTACATGTCGCATCATATAAGCCCATAATGGGTAGTTGGTACCATCCAACTTATCCTCAACAGCCAACATACGGAATACATCACTGCTTTCAGCCATGGCCGGTGACTAAAATACCTTGATGCAAAAAATTGACTGTATCTCAAAAAGTTGAACGGAACTGCCCAAACGAGTTCTGCTAGACCTGTAGCAGACTTCGAGACGCTTAAACTGGCGAACAGAAACTGGTATATACCTTTGGCACAAAAGGACGAAATAGCCTGCACAAGCACTGCGATAGTGCATTCGGAGGTCGAAACGAGCTCAGATCGTGATTTCGGCACCACAAACCGAAGCTGTTTTGATCTCTGAAACACGTTGAGTATGCTCACCAAATTTCGTGCGAATCTGAGACTGAAAAGGGAGGAGTGTCGACGGCGCCCTAGAAGAAGCGACGACCTGCTCTGATACCAATTGTTGGAGATAAACGTCTGCGGAAGCACGCGAACAGCACAAGGAAGAAGAAGAAGCTTGGAGCACAAACACACAATACTGAATGTATTACTAGAGAATGTACAAAGATAAGTAGCCCATTAGGGCAATAGGCGTATATACAAGCTGGGGGAAAAAAACCTCCTAAAGAGGGAAAAAAGTGCCCCAGCGGTCCTAGAGTGTTCACACACATCACTACCTAAATATATCAACAGTATTCTACATGTTGGCTATTGAGGATAAGTTGGAGGGTACCAATTACCCATTCTGGACTTATATGATGCATCATGTATTGATTGCAAAACGACTATGGAATATTGTGCAAGGTGTTAAAAAACATCCTATTACACATGCAAACACAATTGTTGAAGGTGATGTAGATGGTGTTGAAGATGGTGATATTCTTCAGATTCCTATTCGTATTGCGGTTTCTGCTGCACCTATTGTAGAGAAACTTTGTTGGGATGGTAGAGATGCTCAAGCACATGCATTGATAGCCTTGTCTATCAAACGTGCAATTATTCCCCACATTCTCTCTTGCAAAACAGCAAAGGATGCTTGGGATACATTAACCACTTTGTATTAGGCAAGGAATGATGCTCGTGTTGCTTACATTCAAAAATAGTTGGAGAGTGAGCACATGAATGAAGGAGATTCCATGGATAGTTTTTTGACAAAGATCAAAGATTTGAAGGAGAACTTGATTTCTACTAATGAACACTTGCCTGGCAGTTCACTTGTGTAGACTGTTTTGAATGGTCTTCTAGACTCATATCAACATTTTGCTTCTACTTTTTGATTGATGATGAAAGGCAATCCAAATGCCTTAACATTTGAGGAGTTAGTCTCTATTTTGTATCAGGAAGATGAGTCAAGGCAAAACAAGTCCATTTTGCATTTTGCAGATCAAGCTTTCCTTGCTAATCAAAAGGGAAAATGTGAATGGAGCTTTCTACTAGTAAGTAGAAATCTGCTAATTTTGCACAATCAAAGAAGGATGATAGAGATGAGAAGAAAATAGAAAAGCAAAATTGTATTGCAAATATTGTAAAGGAAATGATCATGACATAAAGAGTTATCCAAAACAAGCTGCTAAAGAGGAAAGGAAGAAAGAGGCTGGAATGGTTGTTGTAGAGGCCTCTCAACCCAAAACAAAGTCTGTTAATCTTGTGTAGAATGAAGAATGGGCATTTACAAGTGTTTGTAGTTATGATCCATCGTCTCATGAATAGTGTATGTCTACAATACACTTAGATGTTTGGTACTTTGATAATGGGGCAACCAAATATATTACCTCATACTGTAGTTTCTTCACTTCACTTGAGCCTGCCCCTGTAGGGAATACTGTCTTATGCACCAACAACCCCTGTTATCATGGCATGGGTGTTCATATATTTAGGCATTGATATGTGTGAACACACTAGGACCACCGGGGCACTTTTTTCCCTCTTTAGGAGGTTTTTTCCCCCCATCTTGTATATAAGCCTATTGCCCTAACATGATACTTATCTTTGTACATTCTAGTGGTAATACATTCAATATTGTGTGTTGTGCTCCAAGCTTCTTCTTCTTCTTTGTCCCGTTCATGTGTTTGCACACACCTTGAACTCCAACAATTGGTATCAGAGCAAGTTGTTGCTTCATCTAGGGTGTCGTTGGAGAGTGAGCATATGAATGAAGGTGATTCTATGGACAATTTTCTAACAAAGATCAAAGATTTGAAGGAATAATTAATTTCTACTAATGAAGTTTTGCTTGACAGTTCACTAACATGATACTTATCTTTGTACATTCTAGTGGTAATACATTCAATATTGTGTGTTGTGCTCCAAGCTTCTTCTTCTTCTTTGTCTTGTTCATGTGCTTGCGCACACCTTGAACTCCAAAAATTGGTATCAGAGCAAGTTGTTGCTTCGTCTAGGGTGTCGCTGGAGAGTGAGCATATGAATGAAGGTGATTCTATGGACAATTTTCTAACAAAGATCAAAGATTTGAAGGAACAATTAATTTCTACTAATGAAGTTTTGCTTGGCAGTTCACTTGTGCATACCATTATGAATGGACTTCCCGATTCATACCAGAGTTTTACTTCTACTCTTTGTTTGATGATGATAGGAAATCCAAATGCCTTAACATTTCAGGATTTAGACTCTGTTCTGTTGCAAGAAGATCAATCTAGGCATAAAAGTCCATTATGTGTGTTGTAGATCAAGCTTCCCTGGCTAATCAGAAGGGCGAAGGTAAATGAAGCTCTTCTACTAGCAAGCACAAATCTACTAATTCTACACAATCAAAGAAGGATAATAGAGATGACACGAAAATAGAAAAGCAGAAATTGTTTTGCAAGTATTGTAAAGCAAATGATCATGTCATAACGAATTGTCCAAAACTAGCTGCAAAAGAGGCTAGAATGGTTGTTGCAGAAGCCTCTACATCAAAAATAGATTCTGTTAATCGAGTCCAGAATGAAGAATGGGCATTTACTATTGTTTGTAGTTTTGACCCATCTTCTCATGAGCAGTGTATGTCTATAGTAGACTCAGATGTTTGGTGCTTTGATAGTGGGGCACTTGAGCATGTCCCTATAGGGAATACTATCACATGCACCAACAACTCCTCCTATCTTGTTATGGGATTGGTAAGATCATTCTGACTACTATTGATGGTAGTTCTTTTACATTGTCAAATGCTTTATTTGTGCTAGGGATCAAGAAAAATTTGATATCAGTTTTTGCATTAGCCAAGATTGGCTTCTTTGTGAAATTTTTTGATGGCAGATGTACAATTCATGACCATTCAAATGGCAACATAATTATTGCTTCTGGCATTTTATGTCATAGGTTGTATAAGCTCATAGACTATGAAAAATCTATGAATCATACAACATGTGTAGTACATGATTCTAAGGCTATGCCAGATGCAAAGCTTTGGCGTGCACGCTTTGGTCATCTGAATTTTGCTAGTTTGTTATGCCTACAGAAATCTGAAATAGTGTCTTCTTTGCGCAAACTCAAGGCACCCAAAAAACATGTCTATGAAGGTTGTATTTTGGGCAAAATGCAACATTCCTCTTTCCCAAAAGATGGTTCATTTAGCTACTCAAAAATTGCAGCTTGTTCACAGTGATGTCTATGGTCCTATGCACACACCTTCTTTTGGGAACTATCTTTACTTCGTGACTTTCATTGATGATTTTTCCAAGCATTCATGGGTATATCCACTCAAAGAAATCCATAACCATGAAAGTATTTAGAAGAATTGATTTTTGCTTATTTTAAGGCAATGAGAAAGGATGAGATCATGATTTAAATGGATTTTTCAAAGTAAAAACATTTCATTGATCACCTTTGTAGAAATTCATACACCTTAAATGCTAAATCCTAAACATTTAAAATAATTTTCCAAGAGTATCAAGTGAATAGAAAGTGCTTGATATTCTTTTTTTTGTTAGAGTCATCATACAGATAGCAAAACCTTGAGCTTTAAAAGTCAAAACCTAAATCCTAAATCCTAAAAACCTACAACTTAAACCTTAACTCTTAATTTGAACCCTAAATTGTACCTTCTAGATCCTAAACTCTTAATTCTAATCCTAAACTTTAAATTGTAATCCATAAACCTTTAGACCCTAATCGTACACCCTATACCCTAAATCTCAAACCCTAAACCTTAAGTCCCAAATCCTAAACCCTAAATGCCAAGTCCTAAACCCTAAACCCTAAAACCTAAATCTCAAATCCAAACTTCAAATATTAAACCCCAAACACTAAACACTAAAGCCTAAGTTTTGAACCCTTAACCCTAATTCATAAAGCCAAAAACCTAGACCCTATATCCCAAACCTTAAACCTTAAACCCTAAATTCTAAACCCTAAACTCTAAATCTTGAACCATTAGTTATAAACCATAAACCCTAAATCCACTAAAAGCCTAAACCCTACACCCTACACCCTACACCCTACACCCTAAATCCTAAACCATTACCCCTAAGCCTTAAATACTATACCCTAAATGGAAAACTCTTATATCTAAGCCCCAAATTCGCAACCCTGAATCATATACCCTAAATCCTAAACACTTTGCCCTAAATCTTAGATGCTTAATCCAAACTCTAAGCCCTAAACCCTAAATTCTTAAATATGATTGCTTAAATGGTAAACTCTAAGTCCTAAATCCTAAACTCTAAGTTCTAAATCATAAACCTTAGACCCTAAATTATAAATCATAAACCCTAAATGCCAAATCCTAAACCTTAAACCATAAACTATAAGCCCTAAGTCCAAAATTCTAAACCCTAAATCCTAAAGCCTAAAGCCTAAACCTCAATCTTAAACCCTAAATCCTAAACCCTAAGACTTAGACCCTAAACCTTAAACCCTACATATTTAATTCTAAACCCTAAACTCCAAATCCCAATTCCTAAACCCTAAACCTTTAACCCTGAATTCTAAAACCTAAACCCTTGACCCTTAATGGTGAAACTTTAACCTTAAATTCTAAACCCTAAATCCTAAACCTCAAAACCCTAAACCCTAGATCCTAAATCTATCATGCAAGTGTGTATTTGAACATGTCCCCCAATATATACAAAATCACAAGAAGCATACTCGATTGCAATGGTTATTTTGAAATTACTAAATTTTCTACATTTAGATTATTTTCTCATCATAAAAAAGGGTTCATGAATTCAATTATGTATTTTAACATAGTACAAATAAAAATATAACCAAAAGAGTAGATGTACATAAGTTACTTTTATAAATCTCTCTATATGTGGCTTAGAATTATCGGAGAGTGATGGCTTAGGAACATTTTGAAGTGGATTGATGTAATTGAATATATTTGTTAATCGAATATCCTTTCTTATTCAGGTTTCAAATTTAAATATTATGTTAATGTTGTATACTTGTTACTTTAATTTGAACTATTATGGTGATAGTGTGTTGGTGTAGGAAGCAAGCCTAAGTGCTTGACTTATGTATTAGATCTTCTCATAGATTTAAGGGCATAATCTTGTACACATGTTATCATATAATTAATGCATTCCGAAGGTTAATATCATGATTGAAGGTGATATTTAGAGAGAATCCCGTGGATGCATTGGGAGCCAAATACTAGGACTTCCTTTGAATTCAAAATTCAAATAAACTCCTAAAAGTGTTGACTACTTTTAGGTGGAATAAATCAACAATTATGAGCAAATATGTGTGTGTGTGTGTGTGTGTATGTTAGTCACTTTAGTGGCTAGAAATGAAGCTATTCACACATTTTACGTGATTCAAGCCTTGCCTTGAAGCTAGAGAAGTCCTCCACTCTCTCATTGTATCATATCTAAGTTACAATACATTTTACAACTTACCTTCATAGCTACATTAATCTCTATGTATTGTTATAGTACTTAGAGTAAAGTGTTTCAAGGTCTCTGAGTTATTTCTACATGTATATGATCTTATTAGCTAATCTATCAGTTGTTCTATGAATCCATAACTCTCACAAGCATGCACACAACTTTTCATAGTTATCGGAGTGGTAGATCTTGAGTTCTAAACAAAAAAGGTGATATTGTATGTGTTTCTTCATCTTCCTAAAAAGTTAGGAGCACCCACTGACTTCTTATGCTAATTTCCCTTAATATAGTCCTGTTAAATTCATGAAACAACTTCGAATAGCTCATTCAAAACTTCATGTGAAATTTTTTGAAATTTTTTAGGCCAATTGTTACAATCTATGAGCTCTGAGTAAAATATTGAGCGCCTTCTTCCATAAATAGAAGGTTTTCTCAAGTTAGTTTGTACACACAAGTTATCTTTTTTGACATAGAGTTTTGAGTCTGATGTTTCAAAAGACTACGGTGACCTAAATGCATATATTGGAAGCTTAAGGAGTATTTAATGGTTCTCTAGAGTTACTTAAGCTGGTTTGGAGGAAGTTTTTTCCAAGACCCCCTCATCTTTGTGTATTGCCCATAACTCCTCACTATGCTATAAAAGCATAGTCATATATTGGACATTATGGATGATGTATTTCCCTCATTAATCCACAAATTGGATCTAATACAGCTACGTAACATGGTTTCTAAGGATGGTAGCTTACTTGCAAGGGAGATATCCCACGAGATGAGCTCATGCGTGTACTTAGAAAAAAAGTTCAACCCCGTCAAGAGGAGCAAGAAAGATTAAATACATGGTGTGCAAAGGATGATTTTCCAAGATCATATATTCTAAACTCTATCTCTGATTTCTTACTTCCTCATATCAAGAATTGTAAGACCTCCGAAGAGACATGGAATGCTTTGCATGCATTCTTTTCCTCAAGTACCAAAGCTAAGAAGAACCAATTGTGGATGGATTTCACAATGCTCAAGAAGATGCCCAATCAATGTGTGATTGATTTTGTCACCAAGATGAAGGATATTGTAGAAAAACTTGGAAGCATTGGAGAAATCATCAATGAAGAATAGATTGTGAGTCAATTCATCAATGTAATCAAGGATGATGACAAGTGGGAAGCTTTAACAACTGCCATGGATCTATACATGGATATACAACTGCTAGACTTCCCCACTCTCATGGTGAAACTCTTGAGTCATGAGCCCAAACTTATGAAGAACGTTTTGAACCATAAAGGTAGTCAATGTGTCATCACAATCAAAAGAAGATACAAAACCATTTGATGCTACATTATATATTCAAGCAGTTGCTTGCTTGATATATCTATGTAATATACATGCAAACATTTAGTTTGCATTTCTCAAGTATCTAGGTTCATTCACAGATAGCTCAAGATTCGATGTAAATCAATTAAGAGATATTGGCAAACATCAAACATTTTGCAAGTTATTGTACCTTGTACCATTATGACATTTAAGGGGGAATTGTTGGAAAGAATGGTCAAATGGGTAAAATTCCCAATTTTAACCAGCATATAGTGCATGTCTCATAAACGCCTTCACAAAGAAAATGAGCTGACATGATGGCTAAAACAAATCACTCTCAAATTGGTCACACCCGTTCGATACCCAACGGACACAACAAAAAATTTTTATGAATGTTTTTGTGAACAAGAGTTTTCTAGATGCTTTTCATGGTGGCATAATTTTTTGCGATTGGAGGCAAATGTAGATCTATCTTTATCAAGGTGATTTTCAAGGGTTAACAAAGCTATAAAATAATACGCATCTAGACTCACACATGAAGCAAAGTTCACAAAGGTTGGAGACACATCTAAAGGTAACACTCCTTCTGCCCTTTATATTGATAAAAAGGTTAAAAACAAAGGTAAATGTAAAAAGCAAGAGGATGAAGGTTCTACCTCCCAAGCCAACTATGCAGGGAGAGGTAGATCTTCAAGAGGCAGGGGCAGAGGAGGTAAGCAAGGTAGGGGGAGACCCTACAATTCATCACCATGCAATATTTGTGGATTATCTAACCACACCACAGATGAGTGCTACAGAAACTACAAAAATCAGAGAGGAAGAGGCTATCAAAGAGGTGGATACTCTCAAGGTAGAGGAAGGTTCAACCAACACCAAGGCTACAATGGCTACAACAATAACTACAACAACAATTACAACCACAATGGTAACTACCAAGGAGGATTCAGAAATAGGAAAGACTACAACAACTACACAGAGGAGCAAGATGACTCCCTATTGATCATGAATATGACTTCCAAGTCAGGTATCAATGATGATCATCTGTTTTATATTGATTCAGGGTGTTCTAATCATGTAGCTGGCAATGTGGCACTACTCTCTGATCTTGAGGAACCCAAGGGCAAACATCAAGTACAGACAGGTGATGATACTAAGCATTCTGTAGTAAAGATTGGAAATGTAAAAACTTGTGATGGTAACCAGAACTTATTGAGCAGGGTACTTTATGTACCAACTATTACAAAAAACTTAATGAGTGTTGGTCAGATTGTGGAGAAAGGTTTGCAGGTCAGATTCACTCAACATGGAGCATATGTGGAGGACCCAAGACATGGATTCAAAAGAATAGCCAAGGGAGAAAAATCAGGTAGATTATTTACTTTTGAGCTAGAAGACACCAAAAACATTGCTTTATACAATTACAAGGATCAAACACTTTCAGAATTAGAAATATGGCACAAGAGACTAGGGCACATAGGTGAAAGGACCTTGAAGCAAATGAGCAGAGATCAATGTGTGCTTGGGATACCTAATGTATCCAAGCAACACATGATTTACAAGTGTGGTGCTTGTCAATTTGGTAAGTCTCACAGGTTACCTTATACAAGGAAAGGTTTTATGCATGAAGACTACCTAGACTTGGTGCACACAGATGTTTGGGACCTAGCAAGGATCCCTCCATTTCAGGATCAAGGTACTATGTGTCTTTCATTGATGATTATAGCAGATGGACTGTGTTATACTTTATGAAGCACAAGGATGAAGTGTTTAATTGTTTCAAAAGATATCTTGCACTAGTTGAAAATCAAACAGGAAGGAACTTGAAGAAGCTAAGGTCAAATGGAGGAGGTGAATACTTCTCCAATGAGTTTGAGGACTTCTTGCAGGAAAGAGGCATCAAAAGGGAGATAACCACAAGGTAATCACCTGAACAAAATGGGGTAGCTGAAAGAAGGAATAGACTTATAGTTGAAACAACCAGGTCTATGCTTAATGAAAAGAAGTTGCCAAATTATCTTTGGGCAGAGAGTGTATCTACTGCCACCTATCTCATAAACAGGTTGCCATCAAAGTCACTTGATGGAATGACACCTTATGAAGCTTGGTATGGTAAGAGACCATCATTGGATCATTGCAAAATCTTTGGTTGTGTAGCATATGTGCATATTCCCTCACAGGTAAGGGGAAAGCTAGACCCTAAAGCAGAAAGATGTATTTTCATTGGTTATGACTTGAATAAAAAAGGTTACAGATTCTACAACCCAACCAATAAAGGGTTCAAGGTAAGCAGAGATGTCATCTTTGATGCGAATGACTCATGGTATGAAAATGAATGCAGGAAGGTTAGTCTACCCTATGATTTGGAAGAGGAGTTTCCAAAACTCTCAAAGGAAGAACCAATCCAGAAAGAAGATTCAAGTTTAGAAGATGATGACACAATCAATCTTGAAGAATTCAAAGCATGGAAGTCCAAAGGCAAGTTAAAGATGAAGAAGCTTGAGGATATACCAGAATCTTCAACTCAAGCAATGAGGAGATCTCTGAGAGAAAGTAAGAAGCCTATCAGATATGGGTATGATACATCTCTTGTTACTAAGCATTCAATTTATCTTGCAAAGGACTTGTTAAGTGAAGAACCAGGTTCATATGAAGAGGCAATCACCAAACCAGAATGGAAAGGAGCTATGGATGAAGAAATAGAAGCTCTCAAGGAGAGTGACACATGGGACTTGGTACCCAAGAAGGACTCTATGAAGGTGATAGGATCCAGATGGATCTACAAACTAAAAAGGAACTCTGATGGTACAATCAACAGGTACAAAGCTAGGTTGGTAGCCAAGGGTTTTGCACAAATCCTAGGCATTGATTATGAGGAGACATTTTCTCCTGTGGCTAAGATGTCAACAATCAGAGTATTGGTTAGTGTAGCTGCATCCAAGAATTGGAACATGTACCAATTAGATGTCAAGAATGCTTTCTTGAATGGATGGATATCTGAAGAAGTCTACATGTCACAACCACCTGGCTATGAAGATCCCAAGAAGGTAAATTATGTTTGTAAATTGAAGAAGGCTCTATATGGATTGAAGCAGGCACCTAGGGCATGGAACTACAGGTTGACAACATACCTCCAAGACCAAGGGTTTACTATGAGCAAGGCAGACACTTCATTGTTTATTAAAAGAAGCAATTCAGAGGTAATCTATCTCTGTGTTTATGTTGATGACATCATCATTACAGGTAATGATGTCCAAGGAATCAGAAGCATCAAAAATCAGATGATGAAGGAGTTCAAGATCAATGATCTTGGATTATTGAAATACTTTCTAGGACTTGAATTGGTTTATACTAATTCAGGCATATATATCACTCAGAAGAAGTATGTGCAAGACATGTTAAAGAAATTTGGCTTGCAGGATGCCAAAGTCTCTAGTACTCCAATGGAGGTCAATCTAAAGCTAAGTGCTCATGAAGGGGATGAAGTCCAAGACATTACAGGATACCAAAGTATGGTAGGTAGTTTGAATTATGCTACCTTGACTAGAATTGACATAGCATATGGAGTTAGTGTGCTAAGTCAATTCATGCACAAACCAAGAGTACCTCACCTTGAGGCTGCAAAGAAGATCTTGAAGTATCTAAAGGGAACTCAGAATCATGGTTTGTACTTTCCTTATACATCAGATATTGATATTAAAGTGTATTCAGATGCAGATTGGGCAGGATGCAAGGATGATAGGAGGAGCACATCAGGATACTTATCTTTTGCAGGTGATAAACCTACTTCTTGGCCAGCCAAGAAACAACCAACAGTGGCATTGTCATCCACTGAAGCAGAGTATAGAGGGCTAGCCAATGCCACTCAAGAAGCTATTTGGTTAAAGCTTTTGTATACAGAGTTAGGCCTATACACTAGGCCTCCAATTATTTTTGGAGACAACACAAGTTCTCTTCACCTTGCAGCTAATCCAATATATCATGCTAGGACAAAACACATAGAGGTTCATTACCACTATGTGAGAGAGAAGTTGCTTAGCAAGGACATTCAATTGACTTATGTGTCTACTAATATGCAATGTGTAGATTTACTCACTAAAGCTTTGGATGGAAACAAATTATGCATATTCAAATCCATGATTGGATTGCAGGATGTGATTGAAGATTGAAGATGAAGACTTAAGCCAAAGTGTTTGGCTTGAGGGGGAGCTGTTGGTGTAATTTGCAAGCCCTCACACTTGGCTTGGATTTATTCTTGAAGACTCAACATGTGAGAAGAACCATAGGAACTTATGCTTATAAGTTCTTACCATTTTACTTCTTGTAAAAGTCTAAATCACTTGGAATCTTATGGATACACCTACTTGATAGATTTGTGGAAAATTAGAACTTGTGATTGAGATAATATCTCCCTACTTTTAGAGGAGTGATTGAAGGGAGCCAAGAATTCAAATTTGAATTCAAACTCTCACTCATTTCATATATAAGTTGTACTTGAAAAGTCGCGGTGTGTGTGTCACCATTCCCGAGGCTAATTTCATCTATCATTGAGTGTGTGAGCTCTACTCCATAGCCTACACCTCTGAGTACCATTTGGCAATGTTTATCATGTCAATGGGAATGTACATCAATGTGAATTAATACATACATTTATATTCATCATCTCTATTATTCTCTGAGTGTACCACACCAAGTCTGTCAACTTCAAAGAGGCATATCTCAGTGTCTACTCCACCAAATCAAGTGATTCAAAGCTTGGTAGATCCAGCTCAAAGCATAATACAAGCATACAAAGTTTGAAGCAATTTGGTTCAGCCAATTTCGAGAAATCGCGGTCGAAGTGCTCACTGGTATTTGTCTCCACATTTCCTAAAAAGTCGAGAGTGTCCCTAACTTTGCTAAAGTGATTTCTCTGAGTATACTTTATCATTTTATCTCATTCCACTTGCAAATGGTAGCTTACTAAGCTAATAGAATACCTCTAGAAGGAATTTTTCCAATTATAAGTGTACTGGTCATACTGAGTGAAAGACTGAGCAGGTGTCAATACCAAAATAGCAAGTTTTCTTGGATTTGTGAAGTATCAAGTAGTCTGTTTTGATTTGATCACTACACACATCATTTGCAAAGTACATATATGATCTCTTGGTATCATTTGGAAGCTAAGGGTGTCTACTAATCATATCTGGAGTCACTGAGGGCTGGTGCAAAGCAGGATTAGCAGCACCTACTCAATCTTCTGGAGGATCCATCCATCCTTCCCAACACTGATGTCTCCAAGCCTCCAAAATGGCTCTGATACCACTGATGGGGGATGATTCTAACACCCCAATGCAAAAATGGAAGATGGCTGCCCTCCACTAAGTACACCAGCAGTGATATATGTTCACTGTTTTGAACGTTTCTCTGCACCAATACAAAAACTTAAAAGCAATTTTTGCAACTCTTCCTACATCTCTTTGTTTCTACTACTCTATATACATCTAAAAACTAAGTATCTTCTTACATCTCTACTCATGTATAGTGATTCATGACTGTTTCCATGCTCATGTATGTATGTGTGCATATTTATGTGTGTGTATATATCTGTGTGTATATGTGTAAGTGTATGTACGTATGTGTGAGTGTATTTAGTGTGTATGCATGTTTATAAATTTAAAGTTTTTTTTTTTATAATGATCCTTTTTTTTTTTAGATTAAAATAACAAGAGATATTCTATGGTAGAAAGAAATAAGAGAAGTGCTGATATACCACGTGAGAGGTGGTAGTATTTTGATAGACAACTACATCTTTAGGAATCATTTCCTCAGCAGAAGGTATGAAAAATAGCTTATATTACTCTAAATTATGATTCTCAGATGTTTTATAAATATTTTACATTTAAGCTATGTACTTTTATTTCATTAAATAAACATAGGCTATTGAAAGGAAGAGTTGAGTCGGTCCTACATTGGGCTTAGGTAAAACAGGCCCTCATGATTTTGTTGCTACATTTGTAAGTATATGTATTATTGAAACTATATTTTTTATTTTATTTAAAACACTAATCATTAATCTTTTTTTATTTGTTTCAATGCGGCAAAAGGATTATGGTTATTATCCTATGAAAAAGGAAATAGAATTTGCTACATATTGTGGATATTGACATCTGAGTTAGAAGATAAGAGATCATCTAAATGATTTTATGATTATTATTAAATTATTTTATTTTTATTTATGTTGTATATGTTTTATTTATTTATATTTGCTATATGTAATATAAGAATATTATGGAGAGGTTGATATGGATAAGGTGGAGAGACAAATACAAGAGGAACGATATCAATCATCACAAGGTACTGATGTCTCTACCATAATGCCTCTTCACATACATCAGATGATGTGGATGATCCTGATGATGAGGATGATTATGATGATGTGGATGATCATGGTGAGGGAGAGGATTCAAATGATTGACCTCTTACATTGGATGTATTATGTACATTGATACACACACATACACACAAACACATATATATATATATATATATATATATATATATATATATATATATATATATATATATATATATATATATATATATATATATATATATATATATATATATATATATATATGGTCTGAATTCATAATTTCAATAATTTTAGAGTGTCTATGGTATGAATTATATGATTGAAATGTAATCATGATTTTTATTATAGTTTATATTTAACATGTGATTTATTACTTGTATGTATGTATACGTAGATATATATCTATATTTTTGTATATGCGTGTACGTGCATGTATGTGTCACTACAATAGATCGGCCGTATATCGAGGCTTTTATCGAGGAAATTGAACGGGTGTATTTTTGCCCCGACGTCGATGTAGGTGTTGGTATGCGCGTCAAAATTAAAGCGCCGGTATAGGCCTCTGTAATTATGTCGGTATGAGCATCGGCATATGTGCCGGTATGAGCATCGATATAATCATTCGTATGAGCATCAGTAATATCGATGCTCATACCGACGATTATACCGACGCCTGTGCTAGGTGTATCGTCGCATATACCGACACCTGTGCTGGGTGTACCGACGCTTATTCCAATGACCTTGTTGGGAGTACCGTCGCTTATACCAACGACCATATTTGCATAATTTTTTTCTGGGCAGAGTGTGTTGTCTTTTGCTATAGCAATATTACCATGATGTTGTTCAACAAAAGACAATACACTCTACCTAAAAAAACTGAGTACATATGATGTGTACTCTAATGGCAACCAAAATATGATTTCATAAAGCAAAATATTATTGGACACAAAAGAGATAATCAGAATGAACCATGAACCATGAACCATGTACAAAAAAACTTATATGTTTTCATAAATGAAGCATGTACAAGAATATGGCAAACCACTGTCATATATGAGGCTTTTACAAAATGTGACAAAGCATTTCTATATTAGAATCAAATACAAAATTTTGGTGCACCACTTCCATACACATGCAGAGAATGTTCCATATCAGCAGTCTTGTAGCAAAGAACATTCATGAAATGAGATAAATTCACATGAGATTTACAAACAATCAGTAAATACCAAGTTTATAAATTCATCACCTCATCGCAAATGCTCCCATGAAATGACCGCATCGCATCCCTCCAAGTCCTCTAATATTGCAGTCAATCCATGATGATATCCATAAGCATCCTCCATTCGTGTTGAAGGACGATCCATTGCCAGCTCTTGCAATAAATATACAAAACATTAGAGGAACATACATGACAAACTTAACACAAAAAACTTCAATAAACCGAATGGTACTTACAAACTTGTGACGCATCGTGTCATATCCACCGCTGCCCAAATGTGACGGCCCAACGATATCTAAACGTGTGGCTGCGACATCTCATTGCTGGCG
>CM035429.1:57508274-57538274 GCA_020310875.1 Ceratopteris richardii
AACTGATGATGTCATCATGATGTCATCGATTTGTAACAAGACCTCCCAATGTCAGAATTCAGCGAATAGACAGTTGATCTTGGGGTTTTGGCACATTCCGGACGCAATGGAAGCATTGGTTTCTCCTAATTCTGAACCAATCATGAGATACAGGGTTCACATGGAATCTTAGGTTCAGGATGGTTTCCTTCGTCCATGACATCACCTCCCCCTCAAGCGACGAGTTCCACGAGGAGCGGTCATGTTATCTGGTCTCGGCTTCGTTGGATTTTTCTTATGGAATTCTCGAACCTTGATTGGTGCTCTCTGAAGGTTTTCTGCAGGTTCCCAAGTACGATCACTGATGTCATACCCTTTCCAATGAATAAGGTATTCCAATCTTCCCCGGGATATTCTGGAATCTAGGACATGCTCGACTTCAAATTCTTCATGATCATCAATCTCAATAGGTGGTGAAGGACTAGGTCTCTCCCCCCTCAATGGTGAAATCTGATATGGTTCCAACATGGATACATGGAAAACTGGATGTATTCTCATGGTACTCGGTAACTGGAGTTTGAAGGTGACTGGATTAATCTTGGCCAAGATGGTAAATGGTCCAAACTTTTGATGATCTAACTTTGCACAAGGCCTTGAAGTTTGTAAATTGTTTCGGAGTAACCATACTTTATCCCCAATTTGATACGATGGATTCTGGACACGATGTTGATCTGCATAGTACTTATATTGTTGTTGAGCTTTATGGATCTCTTCCTTCAGTTCTTTGTGAATGTCCATCAGGTACTGGGCCTTGTCTCTGGCAGCTGGGTTCTTGACATGATTTGAGAGTTGTATATCCATCCTTGGATGTTGTCCATAGTTTGCAAAGAAGGGAGTTTGCTTAGTAGATGCATGAACACTATTGTTATAGGCAAACTCTGCAAAGGGTAACAACTCAAACCAGTCATTTTGGTGATAGTTGCTAGTGCAACGGAGATATTGCTCCAGGACTTGATTCACTCGTTCTGTTTGTCCATCAGTCTGTGGATGATTTGCTGTAGATAGTTTAACTTGAACACCAAGGAGCTTGCAAAGACTGTTCCAAAAGCTGGATATGAACTGTGGACCTCGATCACTGACAATGTCATCAGGCAATCCATGAAGCCTAAATATGTACCTAAGAAAAAGTCTGGCAGTGGCTGCACCTGTGATTGCCTTGGTAGTTGGAATGAAGTGTGCCATCTTTGTAAATCTATCCACAATAACAAGAATGGCATCATACTTATCTGACTTTGGTAGATCTGTGATGAAATCCATCGACAATGAAGCCCATGGCCTTTCTGGAATAGGTAGAGGTTGCAAGAGGCCATGAGGTTTATGTCGGGGTACCTTAGATCTATTGCAAGTATCACAGGTTCGAATGTATTCTTTGACTTCCTTCCACATCTGAGGCCACCAAAAGTCCCTTGATATGAGTTCTATTGTTTTATTTACTCCAAAATGTCCTGCTGCAAGGTTGTCATGGCGTTGTTGAAGTACTTGGATCCTGGGCTTTCCTGGAGGGACATACAATAGGTTCTTATAGAGTAGTAAACCATCCTTTTCCTGAAATTCGTTTACTTCTTGGAATTTTCCTTCTTGAGCTTTCTGCTTAACGTTACAAAACAATTCATCCTGTGGTAGATTCTCACGGATCAACTGATTCAAGGCTGAATCTTCATGATGGCTTGAAGAGATAGCTGCTAACTGGAGATGCTCGGGCTTGAGTAATACACTCTCTTGTTGATCAAAGGCCTCTTCACCCTTCTTTGGTGCAAGGTAAGATCTTCTGGATAGGGCATCTGACTGACATTGATGACGTCCTGGACGGTATGTGATGACAAAGTCGAATCTGGATAAAAAGTTACTCCATCGAGATTGCCTTCTATTGAGGATCCGGGTGGTCATAAAATACTCTAGGTTCTTGTGATCTGAATATACAATGACTTTATGAGCTGCTCCTTCTAGATGGTGACGCCAGGTATCAAACGCGTCTACTATGGCAAGGAGTTCTTTATCATGAATTTCATAATTAATTTCTGGAGGGGAAAACTTCCTTGAATGATATGCAACTGGATGTAGTTGTCCATCATCTCCATATTGGGAAAGAATGGCCCCTAGAGCAAAGTCCGATGCATCTGTCTCAAGGAAGAAGGGCTTACTAGAATCAGGATGAACTAGGATTGGAGCAGTAGTGAATGCTGATTTCAAGGTCTGAAAGGCCTTCTCTGCTTCTTCGGTCCATGAGAATTTGGAGTTCCCTGTAAGCTTGGTAAGAGGTGTCACTATCTTGGAGTAATCTCTGATGAATATCCTATAGAAATTGGCAAACCCCAAAAAACATTGTACATCTCGAACACATGAAGGTGGTTGCCAATCAAGGATTGTCTCAATCTTCTTAGGGTCCATAAAAATTCCTTTATCTGATACTATGTACCCTAAAAATTCCACTTCTGTCTTATGAAAAGAACACTTCTCCAATTTCGCATACAATCCTTTTTCTCTTAGTTTCTCTAGGACTATCTTTACATGATCTTCATGATCCTCTAGATTTTTTGAAAATATCAAGATATCATCAAGGTATATTACAACAAAATCATCTAAATATTCTCGAAAAATATCATTCATCATATGTTGGAAGACAGCTGGAGCATTTGTAAGACCGAAGGGCATAACTACATATTCAAAATGCCCATACCTTGTTCGAAATGCTGTCTTCCATTCGTCTCCTTCTCTGATCCTGACAAGGTTGTAAGCTCCTCGAAGATCAATTTTCGTGAAGAATTTTGCTTTTCCAAGGCGTTCCAAGAGCTCTGATATGAGTGGTAGAGGGTATCTGTTTTTTATAGTGACTTTGTTCAATCCACGATAATCTACACACATCCGGAGAGTCCCATCCTTCTTCTTTACAAATAGAATAGGAGCTCCTGCTGGAGACTTCGAGTGTTTGATAAACCCCTTTGCTAGATTCTCATCAATGTTCTTGCGTAGTTCTGTAAGTTCCTCTGGAGATAGTCTGTAGATTGGTCCAAAGGGTGGTTGTGTTCCCTCTTGAAGATCTATGGGACAATCATAAGGTCTATGCTCTGGAAGGATATCTGCATTCTTCTTTTCAAAAACATCTTCAAAGCCGTTGTACTGATTGGGTAGCTGTACTGGATCATCTTTCTTGGATTCTTGAGCTGGTATGGCATAGATCATATATGTAGGTTCCTTCCTTACTGCATGTATGAAGGCTTTAGCTCCAACATATGTTGGGTTCTTCTGGATATCTCGACGGGTGATTTTATTCTTTTCCCAATTAATTTCTGGATTATGTTTCTTTAACCACGGCATTCCGATGATAACCATATTTGCTGGACTCGATATTACATTGAAACATATGTGTGAATCATGGTCACCAAGGTGTACTCTTAGTGGTATGGTTTCCATGGTTATATTCCCCGATGCTAGAGGCCGTCCATCTACTACTTCGGCTACTACTGGTCTGTTCTTTCGAAGTACTGGAATTCCATGTTTCTTAACGAGTCCTTCATCAATGAAACATGAGGACGCTCCTGAATCTACTAGAGCTATGAGGGAAAGGGTCTTCTTAGACAGGATTAACTTGACAGGGGCAAGACATGTTTCTACGGGTGTGGATGGAATTATGAGACCCTTTCGTATATCATGGTCCGGCTGTATGGTCTCTTTTACAACTGGACTTCCTCGTTTCCCTGCTCTACAAGGGTGGCTGCGACTTTGGAGTTTGTTCTCTTGTTGGGACAATTAACTGCAATGTGGCCAGGGTTTCCACAATATAGACATAATTTGTTATCCCTCCTTCTTTGTTTCTCTTGTGGTGTTAGAGGCTGGAACCTAGTTACATCTATCTGCATAGGTTCGGGCATAGTGTCATCTCTAGGAGTAGGCTGGAAAGGTTTCCATTGGCGAGGTCTTCCTTCTACTTGTTTTTCTTGTTTCCTTTCAAAAAGACGGTTATCACATTGAATGGCTTGGTTGATGTATTCATTCAATGTCTTCACCTCTGGCATCGTGAGTAGAAGGTCCTTCACGTCATCCCTTAAGCCCCATCTAAATTGGCTAATGAAATAATCTTCATGCCAAGTGAGGTCACATATCAATTGCCTAAATTCTGATGCATAGGTAGAGGCAGGGCGGTTACCTTGACGTAGCTTTCGAAGTTTTGTTTCTGCCACTCGACTCGTGTCTGCATCTCCAAATGTGGCGACAAGCTCTCCAAGAAATGCCTCATAATTATGAAGTACGGCCATATCCTTCTCCAAGATTGGGGCGAACCATGATAAAGCTTGACCATAGAGCAAGGTTCCAATAAAACCGACCTTGGATGCATCATCAGGGTATCTATCAGGCTGCATGCGAATGTACAATTTGACTTGTTGCAAGAATCCTCGAAACTTTGTACGATCACCATTGAACTTTTCTGGCATGCAAATCTTGGGTTCCTTCACAAATGATGTACTGGGCCGTTGGTTCACTTGAATACTCCCTTGATTCGCTTGAAGACTCCCGATTCGTTCTTGTAATTCTTGAAGGAGTGTACCTACATGCACTGGATGTCCCATCTCGACTTGTGTCTGTCGACGACTTAGGTCTTCGACTTGTTGTTGGAGACTCTGAAGTGATGCTACGATCTGTTCATAAGCGTTCTCCATGATGTCTGGTCTTGGATAGAAGATAGTCTTGCCAAAATGTCAGGGGAGCACTAGATTGTGCTCTCTGACTACACAAGACAAGATTTCGGAAACACAGTTCTGATTACAAGAATACCCACGAAGGGAAAATGCTACAAGAATATACGATCGATACAAGATGTCCCACAACCCGGGACCAATAGGTATGGAAAACTCGACTAGAGATGATACAGGAGATCCCACAACCCGGGATCGTAGGTAGGAAACAAGATATCTCGATTACAAGAAATCCCCTCAGGGATATGAACTGGATACAAGAAATAACTAGAAAGGATCTCGTACTACGAGATTACAATAGGACAAGAAAGGATGTCCACAATACAAGACTAGACAAGACTAGAGCTAGAAACAAGACTAGAACTTGAACTGGAACTTGAATGTACTTACTTGGAGGTCACGACTCCTTGAGCTCCCAAGACTGGCATTGGCAAGACTGATTATGAATGTGGCCAACCCCTCCTTATATAGGTTTTCAAGGGCGGTTCCCAAGGCGGTTGCGAACTGATGATGTCATCATGATGTCATCGATTTGTAACAAGACCTCCCAATGTCAGAATTCAGCGAATAGACAGTTGATCTTGGGGTTTTGGCACATTCCGGACGCAATGGAAGCATTGGTTTCTCCTAATTCTGAACCAATCATGAGATACAGGGTTCACATGGAATCTTAGGTTCAGGATGGTTTCCTTCGTCCATGACAATAGCTGTGTATGCATGCATGTGTGTATATGTGTGTGTATGTATGCATGCATGTGTATATATGTGTATGTATGCATGTGTGTGTATGTATGCATGTGTAGATGTGTGTGTGTATGTATGCTCTATCTTCCTATCTCTATATTCCTCTCTTTCATCTCTCTTTATCTCTCTCTCTCTCTCTCTTTCTCTCTCTCTCTCTCTATCTCTCTCTCTCATCTCTCTCTCTATCTCTCTCTCTCTCTATCAATAGAGAATAAAACAATCACTTAGAGGTATGTCCCTCTTTTGGATCATTGTCGTCAAAGCATAATGTATGTCGTCTATCGTCGAATTCCAAAGAATCGATGCCCAAAAACTTCTGCAAAATCAAAGAGAAGAAAAATTATAAAACATAAAGCATAGAGAAAGACAAAAGCTAAGAGTACATGCGCCACTTACCAAGATGTGAGATCAAGAGAGAGAGAGAGAGTGTAGAGAGAGAGATCTGTGTGTGTGCACAAGATAATGCAGGTCACAATTCGATTCGCACGTGCAAATTCAACAAAAGCAAGCAGTACATACCGACGCCAGGAGTGATCATTGGTATAGTCAACCTCGATATGCCCTGTATATATTGTAGTGTGTGTCTGTGTTTGTATGTGTATATGTATGTAGGTATGTGTATATGTAGGTGTATGTGTATGTATGTGTATATGTATATGTATGTGTATGTGTATGTGTATATGTATGTGTGTATCGGCATGTATATATGTATGAACATGCATGTGCATGTGCATGCATGTGTATGTGCATGCATGTGCATGTGTATAAATATGTGCATGTGTGTATATGTGCATATGTATATATATATGTATAAGTATGTGGTTATGTGTGTATGTGTATGTGTATGTGCATGCATGCATGTGCATGTAGATATGTTTGTACATATGCATGCGTGTATGTGTATGTGCATATGTGTGTGTATGTGTATGTGCATATGTGTGTGTATGTGCATGTGTATGTGTATGTGTATGTATATATCTATATGTGCATGTGTGTGTATGTGTATAAGTACATGTATGTATGAGTGTATGTGCATGCATGAGCATGCATGTGCATGTATATGTGTGTATATGCATGTCAATGTGTGAGTATGAGTATGTTAATTAATGAAAACAAAACAATTTAAATGATATACAAACACTGAAAATTGCACTTACATTAATTAACCATATATTATGCTTGGTGAACTTCTTGAATAACCTGCAATAGAGAGAGAGAGACAGAGAGAGAGAGAGAGATTAAAAGAGAAAAAGGAAAAAAGAGGGAGAGAGAGAGAGAGAGAGTATATGTGATTCTCTAAACTGTCACATATACGACATTACTGAACATCACATATGCGATGCTAAAAAGTATCACATATGCAACACTCGGAATGTTTCGCATATGCGACACTTGAATTAACATCGCCAATAGTCTTGGAAATAACATCGATATTAGCATCGTTTAAACGGTGGTACGTGCTCCACACTTAATGCGAAAGAATGTGCAATCATAAAGTGACGAAATTGTGTCGTATCAGCCGTTGATATACCCTATTATTCCTTCAATCACAAAGTGACGAAATTGTGTCACATCAACCGTTGATATACCCTAGTAGAGAGAGAGAGAGAAAAAAAGAGAGAGAGTCGTAATACCATTCGGCTCTAGAGAGTTCTTGGACTGGGGTCAAAGCCAGATTTTGCTTTCTTCATTGCGGTGTAAAGCACCATCGCTATCACTATCGTTAATCATGTATGAGATAGGAGAGAGCATACGATGTAAGGATTTTACCTTTTAAACGCGAAGGTAAAGTAGCCGCATGCGAATAAGAATCTGATGCTAATGTCGCAACTATAATGAGGAATATATCAAAGTCGACAGCTCTTATGGACCTCCCGACAGGACTCCGGTGTCGCCAGTTTAGAAATTGGCGGCTCTAGACAGCCTCGAAGAAGAGAGGCGGAAGCTGCATGTTAACCATGTAAATTATAAGACTCCTCATAGTTTCCGTTTGACGTAGGCTTTGCTGGGATTGGCTCATTAGACAACACCACCACCCATTGCAAAGTTATCTATCATTCAGCACCGAGCTCAGATCCTTCGCGCGCGCGGGCGCGCACACACACACACACACACACGAAATATACGCGTTTGCATACAACAGTCAAGGTTTCTGCACGTTGAAAGATCAGAAGGTCATGTGGGCTCTTGCCCCTCATCCATCGCATGTCCATCACGTTGTCTGGGGTGTTCCTGCTGCTTGTATCGAATGGGTGCCTGGTGTTTTCGCTCTCTCCAATGTCATTATCTCGTATTGCGCCAAGTACGCTCTATTTTCCGCTTCCTCATGCATTTCCAATAACGTCTTGCGTTTTCGTCAACTTTCTACCTTATCCGTCCCAACAATCCCATAAGACATTGTTTTGTTAATTGCAACCATCAGTACACGTACGATGCTTTCTGTGACTTGCTGCACTTTATGTGTGCCCACGTGTCTTGATAATTTTGGGAGTGATAGGGCTTATGTGAGGATTACAGTTTCAATAAACCTATCTACGTATGATTCCAAACTGTCTGCATGCAAATAAAAACTCAAGATGTTTCCAGTTGATATTAATAGGAATTTGGTGGCTGAAATATGGAAGAGAATAAGCGCACTTACATGGAAGCGAAATTCCCATTATGCCTTCTAGACTCTTTAGAATAGATTCTCTTGTAAGCGAAATTTCCATTACACATTCAAGATTCTAAAAAGCAGTGCCGTGGATATGGAGAGAGAGAGAGAGAGAGAGAGAGAGAGAGAGAGAGAGAGAGAGAGAGAGAGAGAGAGAGAGAGAGAGAGAGAGAGAGAGAGAGAGAGAGGAAATGATACATTAATGTATTATCAACACCGAAATGACCTATGCGATCGAAATTTGACATCAGTATGAATCTGATAAAATGTACAGGAAATGAATGCTACCAACGTAAGTGTCAAGAGGTAAAGGTGTGATGGCCTAAAACAATGGAAAATCCACTACGCGTCCAACGTAGAATAGATATCTTTTGAGTTCTAAATGTGAAAAACATTAGGATGCGTTAACAGAGGAGTGGCAGAGCGGATCCTCTACAATAGGCTGTTCTTTTGGAATTATGAAAACTACACAGGTGCCGCAGCTCATAAATTGACACAGGATCTGAGCCTCCTTCAACACAAGCTCTCGAGAGGACTTGGGGGGCCAATCAAGCATATCTATTTCTGAGGATTTTCCACAAGCTATGTATTTGATAGGCTCTGATCAAGTAGGTTCTTCAATCACTATCGGCACAGTTGCTAGCTCTGCTGTAATTATCTCATGTGGCACCGAGGATTTTGCTCTAATTATCCCAATGATCATAGGAACTAGAGGCTTCTCCATCCTCCTTCCGTTTATGTGAATCCCTCTGTCATCGACTGAAGGTCCCCAGATTCTACTCCATACAACAATATGGCTGATGCCATAAAGGTACCAAAAAAGCCAAAATTTTGTTCGAGGCTCCTGAAACTGAACATATGAACACATCCTCTCCAATCTGCCCAAAGATGCCTAACCCCTGGCCAGTCTAGTCCTTGATTCTCTCCTCAATGAAAATAGTCCCACCAAAAACTACATTCTCAGTAAAAGAAGGGATGATTTCCTAACCCATTGGATAACACCACAACCATGGTTTTTAAAAGATTCATAAATAAACTATCTTATGCAACTGCATGTAAAGTATCCAGCTGCCATTGCATGCCCTCATGGGAGTCAGAGATCAGTATAATATCATCAGCATATAATAGAAGTGGGATCCATGTTCCCACTTTCTGTGCTCATTTGTCCCTAGTCCCTTAATATATTCATACTCGTTCACATTCAAACCAGATAATGTAGCAGATAATGGACATCCTTGCTTCATGCCAATATTGAAGTACACCAAAGAAGAGGTGCCTTTTTAAGCGTATACTTTCCCAACCAATAATCCCCCAAATCAACTCTCTGGGCATGCTTGCAATCTCTATAGAAGTCTGGCTCTTGGCACTACATCAAATGCTTTGCGAAAATCCATATCCACAGAACCATAGTAAATCTTTCTTTGCTGTGATCTCCCCTCCTTGATAATGACTCTTGGCATCAAGATGTGACCGAAGGTAGAGAAATCCCTCCTGAAACATGCTTGTCCTTGTGCTCATAGAAGCTCTCTCTCTATCCGTCTACTAAGCTGATGCTAAGAAATGGATGCATATGACCGAGCCAAAATGTGTTGCACCATAATAGTGAAATAGTTCCAATTTTCTTAGGGTCTCCAGCTTTGGAAATATGTAAAGTAATGGACCAGCTCCAAGTCTCTGGTAACTCCTCACACAATGTGCGATTAAACGTCATAGCCAGTAACTCAAACAGCATGTCTTTGGCACGAATCAAATGCTCAGCCATTAGACCCTCATGATAAGCTCTACCAGTCTTCATGCTATATGGCTTTCTTTACCATCTCTACGATAAAGAAAGTACATGTAAGTTGGCATGTCTCAAGGGGATCTAGAAGAGGTGGCTGTCCATGAACCATGTATAAAGATGCAACCTATCTCCCTAAACCTCTAGAGACGTAATAGCTGTGGTGGTGGAAGGATCATCAAAAAGTCGCTTAAGTAATAGGTGTGGTTGTGGGAGGCTATCAAAAGTCACCAGGCCTCAGTGGGATTTTTTACTCAAAAATTGTTGGTATATGTGCTCCTCTTGATGGACAAAGAAGGCTCTTTTCTTCCTACGCATAAGATGATGAAAGATAAAACGTGAATGACTTAATGTGGTGACTCCCATAGAGACCTCCCTCTATGCTTAGCTCTTAATCATTCTTCATCATACCAACTATTTTGTGGCATGGTCCCTGATCTACATGTCTTTCTTGGCTCCGCATGAGGTTATGCCTCCTTGACTGCATTGAAAGGATGTTGTGAATATCTAGGTTAACTCCAATAGAGGTCTTTCAAGCTCCTTTTTGCATAAACATCTATAAATTCGATCTACGTAAATTCAGTCTATCTGTGAGCTAAAACTAGGACCTATTCATAGATGAGAACATTGATGGGAACCTTTGATCCTTACTCCACTTCTCCTCCTGGTCCTTGTTTGTTGTAGTTGTGGCCTTTTCTTCCTTGGATTGCATGTCATAAAGTTGAGTCGATCATTTCTTGTTCACTTCGTGTTCTTGATGGTGTAGCTTCTATCAAAATGTATGGGCATTTTTTCTTTTAAAAATTAACTTTTAATGGTTTAAAGAGAGTGAAAATGGGACGCACACAACCGTGGTTATCATATGCTTGAAAGAAAGCCATAGGAAAGGTCTTACCCATTATGAAAATGTAGTGTCTACTTTTTATACATGAGGTTTTATAAATGTTTGAGCTCTACAGTAATCATAAAATCAACCTTGTAGACTTCCCTAAATACATAAGAGAAGTCAATATGATATGACATAAGGGATAAGCTCATATCATGAAGAGTAAATTACAAAATGAGGAATCTAATCGATTTTCATGTGGCTCTTTTTGAGATGTCTTAGTTTTAGGCAGTGTTCCTCTGTCTTTCTCTCTTCTTTGTTTTGCCCCATATACATTGAACATTTCTTTTTCTGGTGCAAATCAGATGGGCTGTAGCTTGTGAAAGAATGAATGTTCCTCTTTTTTAGGCTGGAATCTCTGTAGCGGCTGTCTTTCTCTCTCGTCACAATAGCAGTTGTTTTGAAAATTGTAAGAAATTTAGCACTTCCAGAGAGTATGGTGCACAAAGTATGTTCTCTCTCTCTCTCTCTCTCTCTCTCTCTCTCTCTACAGCAGAGTGCAGTTCAGGAGTGGAGTTGGGGGGAGCCACCATACACAGTTTGTTATATGCTGACGACATTGACCCGGTTTGAGAGTCAGCTGAGGGGTTACAAAGCAACCTACATGCGTTAGATGATTTTTGCTCACAGAGAGGACTTTCAATGAACTTCGGTAAAACCAAGGTACTTATTTCTGGCACATCAACACATATACAGATTGCTGCTGGTGGACACATATACAGATTGTTGCTGGTTCAGATGTTTATCTTGGGGTGACTTTTGCAACCATGTCAGGTACATTCTCTATGGCCAAGGCAGCCCATGATCAGGTCACTCATGGATATGTAGCATTAGCATTGATGGAGAGGCAATGTCATCAAGCACACTTTTAGGAGCCTCGCATGAAGGGCTGGCTATTTGATACACTAATGACACCCTCATTGATATATGGATCATCCATTTGGGGGCCAGGACTTGTATACCATATATGGACACTTCACCTAGGGTGCTATAATGTAGTATCCCCTTTGAAAGTTTTGTGTATGGTGACTCTTTGTCTTGAGTCGGTACCCAAGGTTGTGTCCTTCATATCAGGATCTGCATGGTGGGAAGTGACATATGGCAATGTAGACCAAACTCTCTGGTGCTATCTTCATGCGGATCCACATGTATCGTGCCTCCTCGTCTCTTCCCATGATATGGATCCTTCTCTGTATCTCCTACTAAATATGATGGAGACACCCCCCCGACCCTCGTGTTGTACTCTATCTCATCATGGTCCTAAATTGAAAATTCCCAATGAAAACCTGCAATGCGAGGAAGGCCCAGGGCTCCCGTGTGTCTTTGTGATGCATGCAAAGTCATGAGTGTCTAGGATCTCCTCCAGTCAGACTGGCAGTGTCCAAAGTACTTCGTTGCAGTTCCACATTGCTCCCTTGAGTGGTGACTTATTGTGTGGTGTTGCCTCATAGGCCGCATGTCCCTATTTGATAGGGTTGTCCATCGATGGAGACTTTACCATCATGGTAAAAAGCCTTCCTTCCTTCTGATCGTGCCTGTAAGATCCGAGGCATACATGCTGGTCTATGTTCTATCTGCATCTTTGTGAGGTCCTCCTCCATGAATGGGGGGAGAGAGAGAGTACCCTTCAATATGAAACTCCAAGCATTTAAGTGTCTCTTTTGTAAGGGGTCCATTTGTATTCTCCAAGGGTTTCACCCTCTCTTGAGGATACCATTTGGCACTAAGTGCCCCAACTCTTGTAACAACAACAAATATAAGAAGAATATAGTGAGTGTGTGTGAATTTTTGGATTCGAGGCTAGTCTAAGCCCACCTATGAACTTTCTCAAGTTCCTCGACGTGCTCAAAGGCTAGCTTTTGGTGCCAAGGCTAGCCTATGCCTTCCATTTTCTTTTTCAAGTTTGAAGATATTTTCAACTGGTACTTTTGCACACAATTGGTCTTTGGCATGTGTTATTAAACACTTTCAAAATGCCATTTTTCCACTTGAAGGCATAGGTGAACGTGCCTTTTAACACTTCTCCGTATCATCTCTTGTCAAGGAAGTGTTTTTCACCACTTGCCACTTATTTTTGCCAATTTCAAGCATGAGTTCACTTGTTCAAGCTTTCAAGATCACCCCCAAGTTTACAATGTCCAAGAAAGAAGCAAGTTCTCATCTATGGCAAATTATTTACCTTCTTTTACGCCCATGTTTATGCCTAAGGAAGAATGCTTAGACGGCCAAAACTATAATATATGGAAAAATATTTTGTGTGCATACTTGTACACAAATCTTGTCCATGAAGATGTAGATGGGTTAGAACTTTAACCATATAAGGCCAAAAATTTAGAGTCTTAAAATATTTGGAACGTCAAGGACAAACAAGCATTAAGTCAAATTCTTCTAACATGTGATGAATTGATGAAGGGTCGTATCACTTCCTCTAAGAATTCAAAGAGGTTTGGGACACTTTAGCAAGTCTATACGAAGATAAAAATCCTTAAAAGATTTATGCTTTAGAGGTCGAGTTTCACAATCTCACTATTCGTCCTCAAGACACGATCACAAAAGTGATTGCACGATTTGAAGATTACTGAAGAAAGTTAGCACTTTGTGGATGAAAGATCTCAAATGAAAACATGGCCATTAGGTTACTTAACAAGCTTCGTAGATCCTATGAAACATTTGTGACCACTCTTTACAATAGAGGTCAAGAACTTACTTTGGAAGAAGTTAAAAGACTTTTGTTTCTTCATGAATCTAGCAAAAAGATCCAAACTACACAAGAAACTCCTATGAAGGTCAAAACTACTTTCCAAAAAACCGAAGGTCAAAAAGGCACTCTAGATTCTAAGGACAAGGGTAAGAAGAAATTTACTTGCAACTTTTGTGGCAAGCTTTGGCACATAGAAAAGTATGGCTTTAAGAAGAAGAACAAGGATAAATCCAAGTGTACTCCAAAAACCGAACATCACTCTCACTACAAAAGTACCACTGAACACAAGGCACTTTTGGCATCCACTGCTAGCAAAGAATGGATTTTGGATAGTGGGGCTTCATCTCACATGTGCAATGACAAAGAAGACTTTCATGAGTTTCAAGAGCACAAAGGTTAAGTTTATCTTGGAAATAACAAGTGCATTGAGATCCAAGGAAGAGGCAAAGTTCAAGTCACAAACTCAAGAGGTGAGACCAAGTCACTCAAAGATGTCCTTTATGAACCAAGCCTTTGCAAGAACCTTCTCTCAATGAAGACCATTACTAAGTGAAACATGACGGTGCAATTCGATCATAACAAAGTTCAAATCGTTGATCGCGAATCCAAAGAAGTCATAGCTCACGGATTCTAAGACAAAGATCTCTACAAGCTTTCAAGTTTCATGGCCAAGGACTCAAGCTTTAGTTTGTGGCATTTTAGATTTGGATGCACCTCTTACTTAACAAATATCTCTTCAAGTCATCTTATCAAGGGTTTATTGAGGATCGTAGAAGTGGAATTTAACTACCAAGCATGTACTTAGCAGACGTTTACTCCTTTGCCTATGGAAGCATCCATCTCCTCATCTAAACCCTTAGCATTAGTCCATGCTGATCTTTGTGAGCCTATGCATACACCATCTCTAAGTGGGTCAATTTACTTCTTCTTGATAGTAGATGACTTTACTAGATACACTTGGATTTATCCACTAAAGCATAACGAGGATGCACTTTCCAAGTTCAAGAAGTGGACACAGACAGTTCAAGAAGACTTTCCAAGCTCTTTGAAGACCATCCAATCAGATGGAGATAGTGGCTTTGTCAACCAAAACTTTTCCAAGTATTTGAAGCAACAAGGTGTTAAGTACCAAGCAAGAATAATACTAAGCAAGGTATTGCTCTTCAAAGGATTCGAAGTGTGATCCAGATGGCAAAGACTATGCTTCATCAAAAGCAACTTCCACTAAAGTTTCGGGGTGATGATGTACGGACACTAATACATATTCTTAACAAAGGGTTCTCACATGTTTTGAAGAACCAAACTCCATTTGAGGCTTACTTTCAGAAGAAGTAGAGTGTGAGCTATTTCAAAGTCTTTGGTAGTGATGCCTATGTGCATGGCCATGATGATGATCGGCCTAAGAAATACATCTTCATTGGTTACAGTGACTGACAAAAGGCATACAGACTCTATGATCCTAAGAGTCACTCAGTTAGAGCTACGAAAGACTGCACCTTTGATGAATACTCTAATTATTCATCCCTTTTGGATTCTTCTCATGATCGAGATCCTCTCATTTCCTCCTCTTCAGAGGGGGATCATTCCACTATCGGACAGTCACAGTATGTGGAGCACCCTCTCTTTGTACATGACTTTCGAGATAATAGTACAATTTTTGAGCACGAGGGCACAGAGATACAAACTCGAGCTACATCTCATATGGCTACACCTCCCATCGTACGATCGAAGGTTTACATTTCCCCATGAGCTTCAGTTTGGCAGTACCCCTTGATCAGTGACTCCTCATTTCCCATTCATCATTTCGAGAGTCAAGTTACCTCATTTACAATGGCATTATGAGCATATAGTGTTCCATTCATGTAGTATAGCATCTTTCCATTCTCCAGAAGATACTCTTGCATCTACTTGGATGCATCACTGAGTTGGATCCTTTTTTGAGCCATCCTCTGGGTTCAGAGGGGGCTTTCATGGTCCTACTGAAACATATGAGGACTTTTTAGACTCCATGGAGGACTCCGGCAAACAGATGTGCTACCATGTGATTATGATTTTATGCTTCATGTTTTATATTTCATTCTTGTAGGACCTACTTCTTGGGGATACACATCTCATGGTGGATATTGTCAAAGCTTTGGAGGTCTCACATACCATATGGAGTCATCCTATCTATCTCGCATGGAGGCGATCTCATCTAGTGAGATCTTGTTTCGTTCATGTATCTCCTTGGTGGTGTACCCACGGAGCATTTGCTTGGTCCATATGGTGGACATCTTATGGAGTACTTGGCGATCACACATGGTCCATACCACTTGAAAGCTATGGATTTCTACATGAAGAATTCCTTTTTGGTTCTCATGTTGCAATTGTTACACTTTTGGTGGACCTATCTCCCATACCCTAGGAGCCTCCATACACTACAAAATGGAGCTACAGAGGGGATGTTGAGAATATGAGAGTGCATATCCCTTTTGTATCTAGGAGACACTCCATTTCCATTTCCATTTTATATTATATCTCTTTGTATTTGGATACCTTGCCATTTGCTTCTACCGACGAATTAATCCTCCTTTAAGGGGAATGATCCCACATATGATGTACCTTGGAGAGCCCAATTCAACTCTATATAAGGAGAGCCTCTCCCTCCATTTGTACTTGATTAGAAGCTTGAAGAGCCTACTCCATGCTCTTGGAAAGCTCACTTTAATCCATGTGAGTTTTCCCATTTCATGGTCTTCTCACTTTTGAGTCGAACACTCTTTCATTTTGTGAGTACACTCTTCTTTTCATTTTTCTTCCACTCTCTACACCAATATGGTCCAAAACCTCCTTTACAATCGCCATGTAGCTTGGATGCCCTATGTGATAGTTGTGGATGTTTCGATCCTCCTAAGTTTGTTGCATCCCATAAGTTTGGATAGTGGTCCAAACCCCTCACTGAATAGGAAGTTTAAGTGGCCCCGTTTCTCAGAGAAAGAAAGAAAGAAACAAAGACTTTTTAACGTCTATTAAAGGCCAAAATTGGCCTATGAGACAAGACATATACATCGGTATGATCCAATCCACTGTGATCCAAAAAGGAAAATAAAGCGTGAGTACAAAACAGAGTATAAAAGTATAAAAGGAGTGGATAATGGCTGGCGTCGAGGGTGTGGCTTCTATGGGTATGCACTCTATATGCTCAATAGGTGAGATACAAATATGATATGCATAGAGAGGGGAGGCTCAGTGGTGTCATAACCCTCTAAATGCCTGGAGTGGGTGTAGGATATAATGCATCGGTGGGTAAGGATCCATGGGGATCCTCAAAATGCTTTGCACGTTGAGATGGGCAGGGGTGCGCTGCTCACGTCTCCGTATCTCCATGTCATGGCATGTGTGAATCGCTTGAATCTCTCTCTGGTGGGGACGGGCTCTCCGGAGTGGGGGTCTTGGTCGTCGACGCTGTCGTCTAAGCTCCTCTGCTCTCTGCAATGTGACACCCCACATCGAGCTGGGTCCTCGGGAGGCTATGGGTCTAAAAAAATCTGTTATATGAGTCTGGGGGGCCGGGTGTATCTCCATCTGCTCGAGAAGTGAGGCATGGCGGTGTTGGAGCTCTACTAGGAAATGACCTAGAGGGAGCTGGTCCTCCGTCTCCAATAAAGCCCTGATCTCTTTGGGCCCCCTGAAGAGCTGTGGGTAGTGGTCTCTGATATCCTCATATGCCTGGAATCTACATGTGTAGTGCTCCTCGTCCTCCACCTCCTCTCGGCATATCCTGCATAATCTCTCGTCCCTGGGAGTATGTGTCGCTTGCCCAGCCTCAATCTCAAGCTTGTGTGATGATACTATGAGCTTTCCAATGGCCACTCTCTCTGCTTGTGCCATATATGTATCCATGTATCATGGTCTCTGAATGAAACCATCCGCTGTCACTGTCAGGAAGTGCTCTCTGTAGTGTTGCCTCTTTGTGGGAAGAGGCTCCCGTCGTGCTATCCATGTCTCCCTGACGTGTATCTGTAGTAGGCCCTAACGGATGATCCTATTCCTCTCAAGAACGAGAGAGGCTAATGTAGGGGGAAGAGAGGTCATACTAAAAAGGGGGGAGATCGGTAATGCTCGTGCCATGGTCTGCCAACCATCGGTAGGTCTGTGCATACCATACTCTCTCATGCCGTGTCTGTGCCAAATGTCTAGAGCTCTCAAATGAAAGCCTAGTCAGTCGATTGGAGGGGAGCTCTCTGACTCTTAGGATAAAGGTCACCAGTTGGAGGGGAGCTCTCTGACTCTCAGGATAAAGGTCACCGGCTGAAAGAGGGCCTCCACTAGCATCGGTGGTGTGCCAAGCTCGGCTCGTATAATGTCATGTGGAACGGAGAGCTTTCTGCGGAGCAAACGTGAGATCATGGTGACCTTGGGCCTCTCACTCCCCGTCCACATTGTCTCGGTGATTCCTGGTGCCCATACTTGCCGCTGCGTACATCGGTGCGGGGGTCACTAGAGTATCAAAAAGCCACCCCTTAGTCCAGGGCTCTTGAAAATGTGCCTCAAACCAGTATCTATCCTGTTGGTGTAAATCACAAGCCTACACATTTGGCTTGGAAGATATCATGAAGACTCTACATACATGAAGAATCATAGGAACATATGCTAGTGGTTAATTACCACTTTATCTCATTGTAAAAGTCAAATTGACTTAGAATCACTGTGTAGAGCATCCAAGTGTCGTTGCATACCCTCCGGTGAGTCAGATATCAAAACAATATCATCAGCATATAACAACAATGGGATCCACGTCCCTGCCAACTCGACCCTCTATCACCCTCTCTGTCAATGTAATCAGACACCTCATCAACATACATACCAAATAGAGTAGGAGACAGTGGGCAGCCCTGTTTCACTCCAATAGTAGAGTGAACTAAATCAGATACCCCTTCTGGGGTGCAAACTCGTCCCACCACTGATCTGTACAAAGCCATAATCCCCCACATCAACTCTATGGGTACCCCCACCTCCTCTAGTCTGCGCATCAATCGAGCTCTCGGAACCATGTCAAATGCTTTGCGGAAGTCCACAAAGCTACAATAAATCCGCTTCCCGTGTGACCTTCCCTCTTCAATGATGGCTCTAAGTGTCAGAATATGATCAAGAGTGGAGAGACCCCTCCTCAAACCTGCCTGACCCTTTGCCCGCATACCCTCACCCTCTGCCCAATCACTCAAGTGCTGCTCAAGAATGGATGCATACAACCGTGCCAATATGTGTCCAACCATAATAGTGCGGTAGTTTCCTGGCTCTATAGGATCCCCTGCCTTGAAGATAGGCACAATAGTAGACAATCTCCAAGTCTCGGGTAACCTTTCACACATGGCACGATTGAACAACACTGCAAGAACCTCCATCAACATATCCCTAGCATGAATAAAATGCTCCACCACTAGACCGTCATGGTCATATGCCCTCCCGGTCCTCATCCTGTCAATGGCACTCTGTACCACTCGAGCGGTAAAGAAAGTGCTCGTGGCTGGGCAAGGCTCTGCACGGCCAGCAGGGGTTCCTGTCCAGGAACCATATATAGCGGTGTCGCATACTGACCCCATGCATCAGGTGAAGTAATCGCTGGGGGAGTGGAGTGCTCATGAAAAAGTCGCCATGCCTCTCTTGAGTCCCTGCTCAAGAACATCTGATATAAATCTCGCTCCAACTGAGCCAGGTAAGCCCGCTTCTTCCGTCTCACAAGACGACGGAAAGCAATCTGAGACTGTCTGTAAGTGATAACTCCTAGCACAAGATCTCTCTGAAGCTTGGCTCTCATCTCTCTGCATTCCTCGTCATACCAACTATTTTGGGGCATGCTCCCAGACTGTCGCTCCGAACCTGCCGGGTGTGTGGATATGCCACTGATGCGGCACTATGCAATGTCTCCGTTAGTAGAGTGGTGCACTCCTCCAGTGAGAGACCTTCACTCCTCCAGTGAGAGACCTGGTGCACTCCTCCAGTGGTGCACTCCTCCAGTGAGAGACCAACTGTGCGTAGACGGTCCCAAATCTCCTTTGTATAAACGGAATCGGTCTCTGGTGTAAATGTGTAACGGGTATGTGACCTGCCTACTGATGTCTGGGCTGTACTGTACTGAAAAGAGACTGATAGTGTCAATAGAGCATGATCCACTGCTACACCCACTGGACTAGCTCCCACTGTGAAATCCTGAATGTAGGGGATGAAGCTCGGCTGTGTCATGATATAGTCCACTGTATTGGCTCCATGTCTATGTGGAAAGCAAGTGAAACCAGCTGCCCCAGGAAATCGGTGTAGGCCATTAAGTATGGCTAACCCATGCATAGTCATCATCTCAATGAGATATCTCCCATACTCTGTCTGCTCTCTATCATGCGAGCATCTATCGAGCCCCAACTCACCCACATCCATCTCTCTAAGCATCTCATCTGGAGAGAGAGAGAGAGAGAGAGAGAGAGAGAGAGAGAGAGAGAGAGAGAGAGAGAGAGAGAGAGAGAGAGAGAGAGAGAGAGAGAGAGAGAGAGAGAGAGAGAGAGAGAGAGAGAGAGAGAGGATTAAATGATCTATTCATGTCTCCAGAAAGCCAAAATGACATATAGGACGAAGAAGTTAAATCATAATGGATCTAGCATAATATCTGGATTTAAAAAAAAAAGGGAACAACGGAAAACAATCAAGGTATGATGAAAATGCTCAATAAATCTTAAAGCCACTTGAAAATTAGTGGAAAGTGGGTAAGTACTGATTATCAGATGCCCAGGTCGAGATATAGGAACTATGTCAAAGAATGTATCGATAATGGATGGTGTAGGGTGTCATCCATCTCATAAAATGCCCTGCATCAATGACAGACAAGTCTCATCAACATGCTTCATGATAAGTATCCCGACAGGGTGTCCTGGATGACTTAGATTGTTATAGTTCGTTCACACGATCAAGTAATATGCCTAGAGAGTACACAACCTGTCCTAATGGTTATCAACCTTGACCATCTGACAATCCCACGAAGGACGGTGTAAAGGAATCTGCTACCTACGCATATCTACCTAATAACAACAGGCCCAGCCATTTTGGACCTCATATCTCATGATTCTTGTGAGTGAACTGAATCCCTCTTTTAATAGGCAATGAGACTGACCAAGTATCTATAACATGCTTTAACATAACATATATTTTGAAGCTTTATCTTCAGCTGTCTTTGAGAAATTCTGGCTGCAACGGGTAGTCCTCTATATCTTCCAATGTCAACCTCAAGCTGGTGTCAGGATGTGCTTATTTTTCTGATAGCACACCTCAATCCTTGAGATAAATCTGTATCCAAATGCCTCAGTCTGATGAACAGACCATTTGTGGAAAGGTGAAAAAGATGCTGCAGACAGAAAACCATCTTAAACCCCAGCCCACATGTTGGTTTTTCCATGATAGCTTAGTGTTAAGCCGAACCGAACCGGGAAAATGAGTCTGTTAACAGGATGATTGAAGGGAAAACCATCTTAAACCCCAGCCCACATGTTCGTTTTTCCATGATAGCTTTGTGTTAAGCCGAACCGAACTGGGGAAATGAGTCTGTTGACAAGCATATCTATCGATTGGGAGGCCCCATAAGCTGTGGATGAGCTTGATTGATCTAGTTAAGCATCAATCTCCATAGGAACAGTGGTTAGTTCTGCTGAAATGATATCATATGGAATCGATGCATTGGCTCAAATTATATGTTAGACCATTGATATCAAAGGCCTTTCAATACATCTCCAACCATCTATTATAATTTGCCATGATAATCCATAGAGGGCCCCCAGATCTGCAGCTATAGAGCATGATTGATGCCATGAGGGTAACAAAAAGCCACAGCTTAGTTTTCAGGTTCTTGAAACTGAATCTATGAAGATATTCTCTATAATCATTCCGAAGATGCATAAGCCCTTGTCAATCTGGTCCCTGCCTCTGTCCTCAATCAAAATACAGGCCCACAGGAAGCTACCCCAAGATATGTGTATTCATTTTGTGTGTTGCTCACTATCCTGCTCGTGAGGGTGCTGATCTTGTAATCCACTGCTGGGTAATGTTCAACACCATAGCTTTGCTTAGCAAAGTTATGAAAGACATCCAAATGCTGCTGTATATCATCTTGAGATTCTGAAATCAGCTTGCAACAGCATGTAGTCATGAGAGGCATGCAGTAAATGTTATTCATATGATTAAGATGAAACCATATCTACCATATGTAAAGATTCTAAAGACCATAACTTCATAAAAAAGAAAAGGGATGAATTATTCAGGAACTATGTCGAAAAGGAGGATTGGGATTCGGGAAAGCTCTCACATGGAAAGCATCTTGTATTCTTGTAACTCAGTAGAAACTGTGTCTAGTGTCATAAGCATATGCATTTACTTTGTTTCTAAATAATACTTTTCTTATTGGAAAGAATTCATATATAATTTCATAACAGTTTTTTCTTGTGTAGAATTCTTGCCAAGCCCATTGAAAGTTTGCAAAAGGATTTTGAGAAACGTGCATTGTTGGCATCTTCTCAGCTATCATTAAAGCAAGACTTGAGTTTTCTGGAATATTGTTTCTTCAAGGCTCTCGCTTCAATTCATCATAATGCAAACTGTTTGAAAGACAAGCAATTCAGGCGTTTGACCTTTGACATGATGATTGCTTGGGAAACTCCTGAAACATTAGCAGTATGCCTCAAGGTATGATTTTATGCGTTCTCAACATTTTTTAAGAATAGCAACAGTTTTCCACTTCCATAAACAAATAATCTGTGAATGTGTTTGTTCAGGTTTTGTCAATGTTCTATGGTTGTAACCAATCATTAGTGTCTTATGTATGGTAAATAAGGCCATGAGACCCTTACGTTCCTAAGCTGAAACAGAGATCACCTAAGATTGAGAAGCATAAGAGCATGTATTATGTGATTACCACTTTGAATTGATTTTTTCCAACAAGAAGGTTGAGTCCAAGGACAAGCATTTTGTGCTTGATGCGATGGGTGGACTCAATGTGCCCTTTCAAGGCAGAGGCTTATATTCATGATTATGCGTAATGGATAAGGTTGATTTACACATAAATAAAAGAAATTTCATAACTTTTTGATTCTTCGACTCTTATTTTCTCAGAATTTACATACATTCATCTAACATTAATCATACATAGTATAGGGAGTGTGTAGGAACTATTGTGATTGTCTGATACTTTAGACTAGTACTTTCACATTAGTTACATAGATTCACTTCAACATTATCATACTAATTTCATATAGATTCACTTCTATCCATCTATCTATCCATTTATCAAACTATCTATTTGTTTATGTATTCATCCATTTATCTATCTATTCTATTACTTATCTACTTATTGATTATTTATCAATCCATTTATCCATCAATTTATTCATCTGTCTATCCATCGATATAGGTATCTATTTTTATATCTATCTATCTATTCATCTATTTATCTATCTATCTATTTATGTATATATACCTTTTCATCGTTCATCTATCCATCAAACTCTCTCTCTCTCTCTCTATCTATATATATATATATATGTATATGATGGGGATGGCTGCTCGTCTGCCTCATCGATCGGCTCTGTACATATCTCTGTCGTGTGCATGTACATATCTGTGTAAATCAGGTTTTAGGGTTCGCGTCGGTCTGCTGAAGGTTTGTTCTCTGCTCGCGGGTCTCTTCAACGCCAGTTCGGAACAGTCCGGTTAGGGTTTTGGCAAGTTAGGGTTCGGAATCTGCAGATTAGGGTTCGGCTATGCTCATTAAGGTTCGTCTGACTGTGTACATACATTTTCTTCATAGTTTCCAATCCGACAGAACTTAGAGATTTTAAGGACAGAGAGATTATAAGGCTTCCTCAACTTAGAACGGACATGGCATCTTCTTGAGGCATGCAAGATACTCAGCCACTTGTGAATTCTCAATTTGATATTGTCCCTCAAACTCAAACACCTTCGGTGAATGTGGTGGATGTAGACAAACTGAGGGGCATGATGGAGGATGCACTTACCTGAGATGAGAATGTACAGAGAGATATAAAAGTTGATGTAGACCCAGCATTGATTTGGGAATCAGCATTAATGTTCCATGACAAAGGATTGCTTCTCTTTTTCACCTCGCATATTCCGTTGGAAGCAGATGTAGCCTTTGCTACCAATGCTAATGCGGACAAAGATGTGATTGATAAGGTCTTTTACTCAAGACATGGACTATTTGAGGTCATTTTCAATGATAATGATGTTAAATTACAGTTTTTAGAGCACTGGACGGTTTTCTTATGTGGTTTAATAGCACATGTATTCCCATGGAAACCGGTTAAGGCAATGAAAGAAGAATTGCTGTATAAGTACCTGGTGTGGGTAGAACTCATGGACTTGCCCTCCTTTTTATGGACCAATATTGGGAATGTGGCTAAAGTCTTGGGCAAAGTGTTATACATCCCGGCCATCTCGGCTCCAAATAAGAATAGGATCTGTGCGCTTTGGAATACTTCGAGGCCGTTCCTCAAGACTCTTGGTATAAATGTGCCTTCTGTGGGGAAAATTGTCATTTACTTGAAATGGAGTAATATGGCTGGTTCCTTCTTTCATTGTGGGAACCTAGGGCACTACTCTAAAAATTGTCCTTCTTTGAAAATTGAGGGTGTTAATCTTATTCCCACGTGTCCTGGTAGCAAAATATTGGTACCTGAGGAACAGACTTTTGGTAAACAAAGGATAATACCTCTTAATAATGTGTCCCCTGGGAATATGTCAGTTCCTAGGCCGCAAACAAACCAGGGATTTAGCCTCAAGGGGAAAGAAAAAGTGAATGAAAGGCAAGTGCACCCGTTAGCTCCTGTCACTCCAGTCAAACTCAATGTATATAAGCGTAGAGCATAGTAAAATAAAACGCGTTTTTTTTCGGAAATAACAAACGTTTTGAACGTTAGAACGTCCCGGACGTTTTTTTGCGTTTTTTTGGGCGATTTTTTTTCGGATTTTTTTTTTGGACGCGTTCGAGCTGCATATGCAGCCGTTCAGCTGTGCCTTAGGTCATTCTTTGCTCCCCCTTGCCTCCTTGCCATCTTCTCTCCCTTGCCTCCTTGCCTTTTCCTCTCCCTTGGGCCTTGCCTCCTTGCCTTCTCCTCTTCCTTGCCTTCTAAGTTCTCCTCTCCCATGTCTTCTCTTCTTTGAAGTTTGCACACACTCTTGAGTCTTACCGTGGCCCATGTAGAGTCTAGAATCTCTTTCCTTCTTTGCTTTCAAGTTTCACCATGGGTAGAGCTCCTGATGTCATCCGTAACCATGTAAAAATTCATAGCGCTACCTCTTGGGAATGCAATTATTGCAAGGACATGTATGGTGGCTCGGCATCCCGCATGAAAGGTCATCTCCTTGGTTTGAGAGGAAAAGGCATTGGAAAATGCACATCCATACCTCAAAAAACCGTAGAGGAGTTGAGTGCTCAACTTCAGTTGAGTCAAGGAGTGGGTAATTTGCGTATGCCTCCATCATCTGAGAGCACTGTGGGTGCGGGTAATGAGCCTCTTCATGATGAAATTCTATCTCATCAAGTTCATGATCAGAGTGCATCTAAAATGCCACGCACAGAGAGCATGAGTTTCGTGGGTGCCAATGCCTCTCCCTCTTTTTCACGTCATCCAGCACATTCAAAGATCCCCGATAGTAATATATTCATGAGAGGCAATATAAAGGTTGGAGTGCAAAAGCAACATATGGAAGAGGCCACTATAGAGTTGACCAAACTCTTCATTCAGTGTGGCATTCCATTTAATGTTGCTAATACTCTTCCATGGAAGAGGGCAATGAAAGCCGTTAGTAGAATAAGTGTTGCTTGGGAGGGCCCTACGGGACAAACCTTGCTCACTACTCAGCTCTTAAGGCAAACAAAGCTGGTAGAGACTGAAATGTTATCCCTAAGATCTGTATGGGAGAAATATGGATGCTCTATTCTATGTGATGGCTGGTCGGATATTCGTAGAAGGAATGTTTATAACATCCTTGTATCCTCTTGCAAGGGCACAATGTTTTTACGTGCTATACCGGCCCATGCACCAGGCACAGTAGTGACAGGTGAATTCATATTCTCACATTTTAAGAAAGCCATTGAGGATGTGGGAAGTGAGAATGTAGTGCAAGTTGTGACCCGTTTATGTGATGCAGTGAGAAAAAGATGGGATTGGTTTCATAAACCAATTCATGCCGTTGCTCATATTCTTCATCCATTATGGAGAAGTGAGCAACAATTTACAAACATTGAGCTAGAGGATAGCTGGATTGACTACATCATGCGATGGATCGGCGGTGATGTTGGTATCTTGTCACAGTTAGAGAGTGAGAGATTGCAGTTCCGTAGCATGGGGCGCTACTTTGGACAGCCCACTGCACGGCTACGCGAGAACCAGGTTGCTCCGGTCACATGGTGGGAGAAATATGGAGTGAGTACTCCACTATTGGTAAGTATTTTTACAATTTGAATCTTTCAAAATCCATTTGAATCTATTTTTTATGAATCATGAATTATTTTTTTTTCTTTCGCAAGATTGTAGCACATGTCCTGCAGAGAGTAACTGGAGTACATGGGCTCTATTCCATACGAAAAAAAGGAATAGATTGAGTCCTCAACAACTTGAGAGATTGGTTTATTGCCATTGTAACCTCAAGTTGTTAGAGACTAAAGGGATCAACATAGCCCCACTACAGGTAAGTTCTAACTTTGAAGTTTTATGAAAGCTTAAAGCTATTTACTATAGTCTAGACTTAATTTTGATTAAAAAACTGAATTTTGCAGGTAAATGTTGATCTAGTTGATATTGATAAAGTCAAAGATATTCCTCAAATCCCTCAGGAAAAGAGGGATATCTTTGCCATGCTTGCAGAGGAGTCTCAAAGATTTGTGCGACAGACTCGTAGCTGCACTCGAAGGGGTAGGTAAATAGTAAATTTGTGATATTTAGTATTATGTAACACAAGTATGCCCATTGCTATAGCCTATGATTTACTCTCATATATATGCATTGTTTATGTAGGTGATCCATCATTACCATCCACTAGCCGGCATCCACAGAAGTATGTTTCAAGAAGGGGTGGACCACGTCGTGGAAGGGGTGGTGGATCCTCTGCCACCTAGAGAGATAATCCAGTTGTTCGAGAGGATTGGGAGCAGGATTCAGCCTCATCTTCTAGTGGAGATGATGACTTGGGACGAGAGATTGCAGCTATATTTGGACATACAGAGTCAGATAGTACATCTTCATGGGCTAGCACATTTGATGATGAGCCCATAGAAGATGTCTCTACCAAAGACATTGCAGAGTCATCTTAGACTTTAGTTTGTATAGCATGCTTCATATTTTTTGGACATAGTCAATGGTCACTAGTGTGATAGTGATCATTTGAATCATGGATGTATCTTGTTTGATTTAGACTTATGACATGGTTTTAGCATTTATGACATTCACAGTTCATCATTCATATATACATTCTGCTCTAGTATTGTGACTTGTCTTCTAAGTTCTAAGTTCTATAAGGTTGTCGATTAAGTTTTTTATGTGTTTTTAATATTAGATATATAAATGAATGCTAGACATGCATTATTCATGTTTATTTGAAAAAAAAAAAAATTAATGTTGCGACAAAATATAATACTCGTTTTTTATTTCCATTTTTTTAGTACCCTACGTACTAAACGTTTTAAAACCTGTTTAAAACTCGATTTAAAACTCACTTTGTACTATGGCGTAGAGAGGGTGAAGGAGTGAGCAAAGAAGTTATGAGTCGCAGGGAAGTTGATGCAGGGAAAAGGGTGGTAGACAGTGATGGGTTTACTCAAGTTAGTTATAAAAAGGCTCTTCTTCGAGGGAAAAGAAGTAAATTTCAATCTGGCTATTCGGCATTTTTTTCAAATGAGATAAATCTTGCATCTCATTCTGAGGAGTGTATGACTGATTACTTGGATAATATGGATATCGTGTTGCAAGAATTGGCTCCAGCCTTGGCTCATGAAGATTCATCTCAGCCTACTCCGTTGATTTCATGAAACTAGCTACATGAAATATACAAGGTTTAGGCCAATATGGTAAATGGACAAGATTGTGGAGATGGATTGTTAAACACCAATTAAATGTGGTGGCAATACAAGCGCACAAAAAGCATAATCATGCTCGATTGTCTTTTTCCACAAAGGACTTTCAACTGCCATATAACGGCTTAAAGAACAAGTATTCAGGTTGTCTTTTCATTATTAGGAAGAGTATTCACTTTTCAGTATTGTTTGATGACCCCTTATGTAGATTTATTATCTTGCATCTACTGTTACACGAGGTGTCTTACATATGTATAAACGTATATGCACCTAACTCAGCTGGAGAAAGGGTACAAGTTTGGATAACTCTTTTACGGGCAATTCAAAATTTTGTAAACCCTAAAGTGTGGAGAGATGCTCGTATCTTGATGTGTGGGGATTTTAATATGGTTGATACAGATGCAGACTGCACAACTCTTTCTTCTCTTATTTCCTCACAAGAAAGAGTGGTTTGGAAAGAAATTTTGGATAAGCTTCATTGCAAGGATTTATGGAGTTTCATTGGAGGACATACAATCAGATTTACTTTTCATTCAAGGTCGCATAAGAAAGCCATGAGTAGGCTGGATAGATGTTATTACTCTCATGTACAGAATTTGGATGCAACGTCTACAATGCGGATAGATGCTACGATGCTTCTTTCGGATCATAACCCATTATTGATTGATCTTTGGGAACCTCAATGGAGCTCTTGTACAAAGGAATTTGTGTTGGCTTTTTGGCCCTTCCTTAAAACTTTGCTCCGAGAGGTTTGTAATGAAATATGGGTGGAAGAAAAAATGCCTTACTCCTTCAAACTAAGCAAGGTTGAACTTATTCCTAAATTGGATGTCCCTAAACGGATAGGAGATTGGAGACCTATCACGATGATGAGTATAATATATAAGATTTTCGCCAAGATTTTCGCGTTGAGACTTAAATCTGTTATTCACAAGGTAGTTCACCCTTCGCAAATTGGATTTGTGAATACAAGATCTATCTTTGATAATATTCTCTTTACCCAGTTATTGATGGAACATGCTACTGTATCCAATCAACAAGTGGTTGGTATGCAAATTGATTTTGATAAAGCCTTTGATCGTGTATGGTGGGATTTTATTGCCATTGTGCTTAAAAGACTTGGATTTGAAATCAAATTCTGCCGCTTGATTTACATCTTGGCTGAAGACAGTGCCTCTCATGTGGAAATAAATGCAAGACTCGCAGTGGCATTTCCTGTTGAACGATCGGTGCGTCAGGGCTTCCCCTTAAGTCCTCTTCTTTATGCTTTAGCTTCTTCGCCTATGTTCTTCTTATTGGAGGCTAAAATGAATTCGAGACATATTCATGGTATCTCTCTTTATGGCATTCAACAATTTGCGGTCGGCTTTGCTGATGACACTTATTTTTGCGAAAGCTGATAACGAAAATGTGGACAATATTATTGATACTTTGGCACTTTTCTCTGAAGCATCGGCTTTGTACATAAATAGGAAAAAATCAGCACTTGTTGATATATCTGCACATGATTTTCGAGGTATTCAATGGGAAGGAACTAGAATTGAGAAGGGTACTGTTTTCAGACATCTCGGGTACCCATTAGGTGTTAATGTATCAGATAAGGATAGGATTGAATGGGTAATGCATAAAATTAAATGTAAAACAGGTATGTGGCATGCTTCGCAGTGGCCATTACATGCAAGGGTAAGAATTGTACAGGCTTTCTTACAACCCTACATTATGTATTACTTATTGCTTCTGGATTGGAAAAATTGCCACATTAGAGATTTTGAATGTTTGCTCAAAAACTTCATGTGGGAAAAAAAGCATAGCCGTGCAGTGGTGCTTTCGACTTGGAACTTTGTTTGTCAACCTAGGGCTAATGGTGGTATGGGAATTCTGAATTTACATTCTCACACAATCGCTATACGGGAAGTCCTTATAATGCGGATCACATCTGCTCATAATCCTCTTTGGCTTGACATTTTTTGGAAGATTATGGAAAATGCAGAAGTGTGTTTTAAGGGGATTTGGAAAATAGATGCTTGGAATAAGTTTTTTTCACATGCGCCACTATATACTTCCTCCCCCACACTAAACTTCCTTTTGAGAAGCTTCAAATCGGCTACGTCGTATTTGAAATGGAATGAAAGGCAGCGTTATGTAGGGAATTCTTTTGCTTCATTGTCTCCTTACTCGTCTTTTTGTCGAACCCTCCCATTGCTCATTCATTGGGAGCAGTAGCTAGATACTTGAATAATAAGGGAATTGATTCTATTGAAAAATGCTATGATTCTAAGTGGGACTTGTTGTCTTTTCCACTTGTTAGGAAAAAGTATTCGGTAGAACCAGCGAATGGGTCCGCATGGATCCAACTATCACGTTTCTACACCAATTTCAAATGCCCATGTCTATTGATGCAT